>VXBR01009870.1:103348-172302 GCA_013400215.1 Cisticola juncidis | reverse complement strand
CCAAAAAAAAAAAAAAAAAAAACACCACTACTTAAGCCTCTACCTACTACCTAGACATCCAGGAAATTACCAACATGGTTGTGAAGTCATGTCAGCACAGAAAAACTGATTAAGAGTTACAGCTTGCAAATCAAACATGGTCCAGTTTCTGGTTCAGCACAAAGACATTACTGGAAAGCCTCCCCTCCCTCAGACAGACCATTTCTTTCTAGACTTTACAGGATTTACCCATATGTCACTGAAAATTATTAATTTACACCTTCAAATACTTCATGCTACTACTTTTGGTTAATCAATTCATTAACACATATGGCATCCTTAAGCCAAACTGATGACTCCAGATGTTATCATCAGTCATTATTTAGAATTCTGCAGTGGTCCTGTAGCCCCAGTGACTTGATGAACTTATTCATTTTTTACATTAGAATGACAAATTAAAGTCAGTCTAGGATACTGAAAGTTGTAAAGACCAGGACAAGACCCTACTGTTATCCAGTTCTTCAAAATCACCTGAGCAACGGTGCATAGAGGAAATTCCCTTACTAATTATTTTTAAGATGAATTACATAATATAGCTAATTAGAACAGCTGATTGTATAAATGCTAGAGTTTAAAATACCACTTCATACTAACCATCTGCCATACAAGCTGAGAAGCACTATGGAAAAGAAACTCAGCTCAAGCGGCATCTCAGTGTGCATCCCAACCTGCATCTTACAAACCCAAATACCAGCATCAGGTGTATTCCTCAACAGTGTATCAATCATCATGGTACATTGATGTCAGTATAGATAACCCCATACAGATTGGCAGATTTATACCAGCTACCATTTTTAATTTCCTTTTTCTTCTACCTTCACTGGTATGGGTTGGTGGTTTGGAGAGATTTGAGGTCACTGCCTACTGCTGCTTTGTTTACTTTCTGAAGATGAGCTGCACAGTACAATGAAATTATGCTGACAGAAAAGTGACATCAGACAGCCCTTGGGGAAATGTCTTTGTCGTGTCACCCAAATTTAATTAGGCAAAACTAAAAGATGGGGGGGAAAAAGCTTAGCTGACATTGATTACTATTAATGTATTTCTAAAGACTATAATTCCCTGTGGCTTGGTGCTGAAAATATAGGATATCATCTTATACTTGATTATAAATCAACTTTAAGAAAACACATTTTAATGCAATTAAGTGAATAATGAAAAATAAACTAATCACTTCCAGAATGAAAATGTTTTTGCAGCTCTTTCAGGCTTTTTTTTTTTTCAGTATAAGATCCCACTTCTTCCTCTCCTTTTTATTTTTTATTTTATGATTTAGATACTACACCCAGTATCTGCAGAAATAAGTGACTAGTTTTCTTTTTCACTCATGTGGAAAAAAGATGACACCAAGAACTTTGTTCCAGTTCAAAACATTCAAATTTTTGGTTTCATGTAACAGCCTGATTAAATTCAACCATTAGCACTGAAGTTCAGGGTAGACAAATTTTTTGTGGTTGTAGTTATATACAAATAGAATAAAATAAAATCCTTTTAGAGTGATGGTCTCTGACTATGCTACTCAGGGAGAAGATCCTGAAAGAATGTTTGATTCTCTGAAAGATGTCTAGTTTTCAGTAGTAACGAAAAATTCATCTGAATTTTAAAATTTGTTAGGAAAAATTGTGGATAGCAAAGGAAACAAATGCTACTGCAAATTAATATTGCATGTGGATCCATAAAACTTTTTATAGCTCTTGTCCTTCTATTTCAACATGGATGTAATTAAATAAATCTAAGAGGAGAAAAGGCATCATCAACAAGATCTGAAGGAACCTGGAACTAAGAATCTATAGACTGGAAAAGCAAAAAGAAGAGCACAAGAGAGAGATGCTGAAGTATGTGAAGTCATGAACATCACAAAGAATATGAACAGTGAGTGTCTGTTCATTGTCTTCACTTTTCAAAAACTAGGAGTACATTTCACCTGGGTTTTCTACATCATGGTCTCATTCAAACACCTCAGAAAGTCTGACCTCTTTGTAGGAGCCTGTGGAATCCAGATCAGACATTTCAGAAAGTGCAGGGAATATGAAGATCTCATACATTAGAATTGAATTTTAGTAAGAACTCTTTGCAGGATCTTTCCTCTCTACAATCTCTTCCTCCATTTCAAAAGGAAATCTCATTGTTCTCTTTCTGTCTAACACTGTGAACATAATTTTCATATTACTTGATTTGACATAAGGTGCTAGGACATACTAGATGAATATAGTATGGGAAGGACACTCTGAAAAAGTACATTCCCAAAGATAGATCATAGCATTTTAAGTGTTTTGCATGCAAAAGCTATTTTTCTTTTTATTATTCTTTTATAAGCAGTACTAGGTGTCATGATTATAGTTCCCAGCTCAGTCTTCCATGCTCCTGAGCCAGATGGTGAAAGAATCCAAGTTACTTACATCACAATAATGTAATCGTTTCATTTTCCAATACTAAAATAGCATTCCAAGAATATATGTTTCATGCTACATGAATCGTATAAGAGCTGTGAGTCCTTTTAAGAACTACTTTATTTCATTTAAGTATTTTCAATGTAGAAGAATTAATGAAATAAAACTCATTTAGGTCATTAAACTGAATGGTTTCTGCCATCAGCTATAGTAGTTGCTGGATGGATAATGCAGTAACAGCCATTCCCATGGTTTCAAAACAGCAAGTGAAACATTTTGCAGAAGGGCTCTATTACAGGAACTCTCTTATCACATTCAAACACTTGGGGGTTTTATTTGTCACAGTAAATTGTCTGCACTGTGTATCCATGGACAGTCCAACTGATGGACTTCAAACATAAATAATAATTTTTTTTAAAGCTAAATGGATATTAAATATAATATTGTTAAACAGCATACCCTTCTCAGTTTTCAACATAACTTTTCTTAATTCTTATGAGGATCGGTTCTTGTAGCTAAGCTACATAATTACTCTTTGATTTAGATATTCCCTTCATTATCTTACAACTTTTCCTAAAGACACTGAATTATTATGAATTGTATGTAAATGTATATAAAATCATTTACAAAATGCAGTGCATCAACTTAATTAAAAATGACACCCGTATGCTCACAGGAGTTTGCCTTTTTTTGTCACTCTGCTATCTAGCAAACAATTTCTGTTACTTTAAAAACCTACGTGAACTTAGTAGCTTTGCAATGAGATAATACTGGGTTGAAATTTGCTAAAATAGGTGGCCATGTTGTAAGCTTTCCTTACAAATTTTGCTGGTACTTGTCTGCTCAGAGTGGCAGCCCCACAGCCTTGTTTGTGTGTTCGGAGTCTAGGCTTGTCCTCCCTACTTAAAAAGGAAAGCAAATCAGAGATTTAGACATGTGCATAGCAAAGAATCCTGTTGATGTATTTTTTGAAGCTAAATATGTAACTGGGAGGAATGAGCCAAGTGTCAGTTTAATTATATTTATTAATCAGTCCTGTAGGCTATGTTATGCAGTTTTGAAGAAGTTCTGCAAGTGTGTAAATATTCTTGGTGACTGAATAAAGAAATGCTATTTTTCTGCTCTTTCCCGCATTCTTCTTAGATTTGAACAGTTTAAGCTGATAACTTCAGTTTTCAGTAATCCAAGGGTCTGTCTCTTCTGACAAATAAAATATGGTCAAGCCTGGAATCTCTTGATCCAAGCCTGCTGATCAGATCCACACAGCACTTAGAAAGTGGATTAGTCCATTGCTCTGTTACGAGGTGCTCAAATGACTCTTCTGTATCCAAGCAGGGCATATTCAGGAGTAAATTCATCCCACTCACTGTTTAAGAAAGGACAGCTTGCAGAAATCTGATCCAGTGTTGATTCCCTCTATCCTCAGTGGATCTCCAATATTACTTCAAAATGTTTTGTTGTTGCAAACAGCCTGTGTGCCTTAATGCCATTTCCAGATAGAACTGTCTAGCTATTCAATCAATCCCTTCTTGAGTTCAAGCATGGATTTCAAGTCACTTAAATGCAGGTTACTATGGTTCTATCATACTGAGTGAAAATCTAATAAGTACAATAGGTGAAATTTGGGCAGATTTATTATCTTTTGTCTAATTTTTTGTTATCTGAATATCCCTGTAGACTCATGATTTTATTCACAGGGATTATTTCTATTTCCCAAAGATGGGAGCCTAACACTGTACAAAACACTTGAAGCTTTTCAAATCACCTGCCCTATGGCAACTGACATAAGATGGGACCTGTAGGAAACCAGTGCCTGCAGGTGGGCACAGATCAGTGATCCTCCCCCAGAGCTGGGGAGGACAGGGCTGAACTGGAGGCCAGCCGTGCTCCAACATCACTGGCACATGGGCTGATGGCCCCAGGAGGGAGTGACATGGAAAAAATCTAGAAAACTGTTACGTGTATCAACACAACAGATTCTCATATCTACTGATCAATGAAAAGTCAAAGACATTTGCTGAAGTAAATTTAGACATGCTTAGACTCAGATGATAAAATTTTAAGATGCATGTAGCCAAGACTTTCCACACATTTATTATTCAAAAGCATTAAAATCACTAAAAACATTCAGAGACACCAAAAAGTATACTCCAGACAAATCTACAAGGAAGTTCTGTTTTATTAATCAGTATCTTACTCAATGACAGATCCACAGTATTACTAATTTTGTATTAAAACATGTTCCAAATTCTTATCACGCCCTTGAGATGCAGAACAAGTTATTCTGTTAAAGCCCAAAAATAACTTTTGTTCAGGTACCCACAGGCAATTCCCCTTGTGTAAGGGTAAGTGTAATTTGTATATTAGAAAAAGGGTCTTCACCCAGAGGGTTTTTGGGCACTGAACAGGCTCCCCAGGGCAGTGGTCACAGCACCAGCCTGACAGAGCTCAAGAAGTGTTTGGACAATGGATGGTGCTGTGCAGGTCCAAGTGTTGGAATTCGATGATCCTTGCGTTTCTCTTCTAATTCAGTACAATTTTTGATTCTCTGATTTACAACTTAACAGTTGTACTTTTCAGTGTGTACATGGAGAAGTGTTTGTCACAATCTAAAATAAGGTACCATTAAAAATTAGAACTCTTTTTGCACCCAGCCTTACCATGCCTATAGTGAGTTAGTTGCTAGCTAGAGAAAAAGAAAACCAAGAAACCTTACTTTATAAATTTGAACTTAAGAATTATTGACTTCAACATGAACTATTATAGAAGCTGTCATTATTGTAGCTTATTTGTAGCTACAGCGTTGTGACTTTTCTTTGGTAAAATATTAGTATATTTTTTTTAAATTGAACATTTTCTGTCCCTTTTTCTGGTGGGTTCATGCAGTGTCTATTAATTTGTAGTGCATTTTTTCTACTGATTCTGGTACACCTTACATGGATATAAGACTGTATGTGTAATTCTTTTTTTTCCTTTTTATTCACTATTGCTCCTTTATGTTATTTGAAGTCATTCTGACCTCTCAAAAAAGACTCAGAAAGCAGAACTTGAAAAATTTATTATAAGTAATGTCTATTTGAAAAAAAAAAAAAAAAAGAGCATGTCATTTTGGCAGTAGCACTGTGTATTTCTGAAGCACTGTGTATTTCTGTTATTGTGTCACAGCAAGAGAACAGTCTCTTCTCAGGGATAGCAGAGGAAGGGAACTGTATTTTGCCTTAGAGCTTTCTCTTCTGTTGATCTGCTAGCAGTGCACAGGTTCATAAATATGTAAGACTATATGTGTTTGCAGGAATGAACCTTTGAAAAATACAGCTATAGTGCTTTCTTTAGGGCTTACTCAATGAGTTAGAGACTATTTTAAAGAATTAATCTAACTGAGCTCCAGTTTTCGTCCAGGTGAGGGCAGGTGTGTGGGGTTTTAATATGTGATTATGAGATTCAATCAGAATCTATCCTTTACTATATTAACTCTTAGTTTCAGTGAAATCACCAAGTATAAGCTCTTTTTTTTCCTAAAATAAATGTTAAATTATTAAATCTAAAGTTTTTTGTTAAAAAAATAAAAAATAATAAAAAATAAAAATCAACAACCTAGTCTTCTAGATCTTGGGTTTGCTATGGAGATTTCATATCATCAGTATTTTTCCTTACCTTCCTCCTGTGTCTTTCATCTTTCAACTTAAATATAGTCTCATGACTTTATCAGGTTGCCAAGTGGTAGATTTTATACCCTAGAAAAATTCTTCCCAGAAACAGCACGAAGTTTAGCTGAGAGGAGAAGTTCAGAGTCTATTACCTTTTTGACAAAGCCTTCCTTGATCTGCTTAAACTCACTCCTCTAAGTCTCTGTCCTGGTTAAGTTCTGCAACTAAAAAAAAAAAAATGTTTCACTGAAATGATTTAACTCTCACTTCTTCCTGCCTGTAAATCCTTTTATGGCACTAGCATTCATCAGTATGTCAATAAGTATTTTTTTCCTGACTATAGTTTTCAGTCTAGTTGCTGATAATGGTGTGTGAAAGGACATTACAGAACAGAATGAGATTCTTTCATATCTAGTCATATGAGAGTTCTCATCGGCTTGAACCCCAAATATATGATGAGTGAAGCCTTACACAGAAATCATTCAGATGGACAGTATAGTGTGTCATTTTTAGTAGCATTTTTAGTCAGCACAGATTACCAGTTGTGAATTGGATGGGTGTGGTGTGGCATAGATACAAGATACTAGCACAGAAACAAAAAAAAAAATCAATTTTTTCCAGATCTAAACACATCTAATCCTTTTTTTTTCTTTTGCTCTAAAAGTGTAGATAAATTTTACAGTGTTATCTTGAATCTGACCTCTGGAACTGATTCTTGAAATCTGAGTGGAGCTTAACAGAGATTTTGCTCTGACCTGTCTTCTCTTTCATAACCTAATAGAGAAAAAAATCAATACATTAGTTCTTTGCCCAGCTTTTACAGGATTTAAAATATAATTTTTTTCAGCACATTTAGGTATTTCTAGGTGATAGTTTTTTCAGTGATGACATTTTAGAGATATGAGACTATCTCAAAAGGCTTACTGGAGTTGTAGATCTGAAACTCACTGTCACAAAAGCAGTTTGGTAACTGTCTCTGGTCTTGACCAGCATCTAAGACATTGAAACTAATGTCTTTTATATCTTGCAACTATTTCATACAATCCATTTATGGATATAAGTATACAAAGTATGCTAATATGATGAGGAGTCTTCTCTTCTACACCTTGATTCATGTTTACACTGTATTCACGTTATAATAGAAATTTGGTGTAGTCCAGCCAGTTACTAGGACTGTTAACAACAATTTTTATCTGTGATCAGATTGGGAGCTAGACCTACTTACTAAAGGCTAACTGACATTTACAGTGGAGTGATAATGTCACTTCTGAAAGATAAGAAGTGGCAGTGAAAAATCTTCCAAGAAAGCTCCCAGAGCTTATATTCAGGTTTAGCTGTAGAAAGGAATTTTTAATCTGTATATACCACACTGCAAGAATTTTCAAATTCAGACCATATTTAGCAAAACTGTACATGAGGGGTTTTTTTTGTTTTTTGTTTTTTTTTTTTTAATTTTTATAATACAGATGAAGCAGCAGTTTTAAGGAGCTGATAAGATCCAGATAGCCATAAACTTAATTCTAAACTCTTGGTACATCAAGTGTAGAACAAAATATTGCTTAATTTCTATTGAAGTTTGTCAGATGCAAAGAGTAGCTTCAGACTAGAAACAGCAAAAAACCTATACATTCCATTCCTTAAGGGAGCAAAATAAAAATCTTAGACAAGATGTTGCAATTCATCTTTTAAGGGCACAGTGACCCAGCAATCATTGAATGTCACTCTGTTTTCTTCTTTAATCACCATGGACCACTTTGTGCAGAGGCAGTGTAGCACAATTCTCTCAAACAGATGTTTGCCAGTGCCTGATCTTAAACACTGCAGAATATGCCTAAACATCAGGATCTCCCAGGGAGCTTGTAAACCAAGTGAAAATCAGCTTTTTAAATGTTTCCTTAAAGAAAAATAGTACTTGTGGGAATGTCTTTCTTTACTTTTAAACTGACAGTTTGGCAATTTATACTATTTTTATAGTATATGATTTAATGTGGACTAGTTGCCTGATACATAACAGTTATTTCTTTTTACAGATTTTCTTTTTCTCTTGTACCAATAGACCTCTTTATGAAACTGCATTTTAACATAACTATGTTGGCTTTACCACAACAAAAATGTGAGTGGATAGTGTTGAAGAAATCATTGAGTATAATGAATCTTTTGAATTCTGCTGACACCCTCAATATTTCCCTTGATTTTGGGGTTTTTTCATTCAGAATGAAATTTCCTGGTCAGCAGCAAACAACCAACACCTGACTTAACACCAAATTTCTTAGTCTGATTGTGAATTAAACCATCTTAATATGTTCCTTCCTGTGCACCACAGTAAAGATAGCTGACAGTATTTTCAGATTCAGCACATTCTCTTTGATATTTCTTCATGACCTGCTGCCTCCATTATGTTTCAGTGCTTTCAGAAATATCATCACCACTGCAGTTACATATATTGTGGTCTGCCATTTGTCTGCATCCACAAAAATAACTTTTCTATTCATCTACATTACCTCCTACAATATTCATAAGATTTTGTGTAGTCTTGCAGAAAAAAACTTCTCAAATATCTCATGTAACTAGAACTGGGAACGCTCCCTCTGCAACAGAATTTATGCCATTGAGAGAACTGTGGCTATAAGTTTTCAGCTCAGTAATAGGTATAGCTCTGAAGGCCCCTGTAGGAACATTTATGTATAGATGTGCCACAACACAAACATGAAAAAGCCCAAGTTCAACAAAACATGAAAATTTTACTACAAGATGTTTTTTAGAAGCTATGTGATTTTTCTCTTTTGCATTATCATTACTTAATGTGTTAATGCACAGGTATGTGCATTCTAAAAATTCCATAGGTTCTTTAATTAAATTAGTCCATAGGTTCTTTAATTAAATTACTATTTTCTGTTCCTACAGGAACATATAGACAATAACTTATGATTCTATACATTTTAAGTATAAAATGCTCTCTGTGCAAATAGAGCAAACTTACCCAATTGACTAAAGAGATGCTGATAACTCATCATGCACAGTGAAATGGGTTATTCAGCTCTCTGTGGGAGGTAATCTTAGAATACTGCTCCATGTTAAAGCAAACCTTTTTCAAAGACACAGACTTGCAAAACCCTTAGTGACAGCAAAACCCCATTCAAGTTCTCTGTTTTAGGCAATTTCTTGCCAGTAATGAAGATCATCCAATCAACTGGTACATTTCTAAAAGGTTTGAGGAAAAAGAAATTAAGATTTCAAGGCAGATATAGCACCAGTACTAAGTAAGCAATTTCTAATGTCTAGATTACAGTGATGCTAGCTTCACAAAAGGTTTTAAAAACAAGTCTTTTGGATCTTTCAGAAGCTAATCTCTGAATTTCTCTTCTGTGAAATCTGAATAATGCTTTTCATGACAAGTTCCAAATTCTTGTAAAGCACAGATGATTTGCAAAATATTCATATAAAATAGATTAAATAAATTGCCTGTCTACAGGATAAAAAAAAAATAAGGCTTTAAAAAATCTCACAAATGTTCCATAACAATCAGGAAAAAAAATCATATTGAGGATTTTTAATTTTGCTTAATGCAGATGGTTAGTGGATGTTTTTTAAATGAAAAACACATGAAAAAGTATTGTTACAAATGGCTATAACACTGATAAAAGTTAAAAGCTACATGAAAAGAGTGGTATCATAGATACCAGTGTCAGAAGAGGAACAAAAACATAAGTGTTTTAGGGAACTAACAAAATAACATAGGAACACAAACCAAAATATTAGCTTTTTAAATTCTTGGTCAGAAAGCCTAGTCTGGGATACATTTCAGCTCCAGTCTGAGACAGACACAGTCAGGTATTTAAAGGTTGTTACTCCACTCTTAGAGTCTTCACTCAAGTACATTTTTAGGTAGGTGATGGGTTTGGGGTTTTGTTTTGTTTTGTTTTGTTTTGTCTTTTGTTGTGGTTTGTTTGTTTGTTTGTTTTTTAATTGTAGGTATAGACTTTTGATTTGTTCTTATCTACAGAGCTTTTCATAGGGTATGGCTACAGATCTGAGTTCAGAAACTTGGTATATTTTGTATCTCAGAAACCAATACCACGATCTCCAGAAGTCTCCAGCTCAAATTCAGAGTGTCTCCTAAGATAAAGGTGGATATAGGTAAAATTGTGCAATGAGCACATGTAGGAGCTTTCACACATGCCCTGGTTTTGCAAATTTATGTAAATTTTTGTAAATCCATTCTCTCAGTGAAACTAAAGGTGAGACTGGAGGGAAACAACCTCATCTGCTTCTTTCATCACCTGGAAAAATGTTCCAAAGGTTTTTCACCAACATACAGAATTTTCTGCCACTTTATAACATATTTTTAGCCAACAAAATAATTTAAGGTGATATCACTAATAGAGACTGAACAAGAATACTTACTGAATTAGTACTTATGCACACTCTTACAATTTTGCACTACTGAAACAGATTTCATCCAGCTTTACTATATTACACCTTAATATGCCCTCTCACCTTCCTAAAACCTTATTAAAAGTGCCTGCCAGCAGATCCATCTCTTTTAGACTGGAGCATACTCATCCTAAATAAGTCAGCTGATTGATTATGATGATCTGGCAGTGACTGAGAGCAGTTACTACCTCTCATGTCATTATATTTTATTCACAGTGCACTTTGATTTTTATTTTTGCATTCTTTATTAGCCATAAATTGATTCTACAAGTTAAAAAAAAAAACAAAAAAAAAGGAGGGGGTAGAACATGAGTTAAGAAACATCTTTTGTTTCTCTGTATAGAACATATGGAAGGGAATGCATGTAGTGCAATAGTAGTTGCAGTATTCTTGTTGAGATTCATCAAATTTAAGGAACATCAGTCTTCTAGCTATCTAAAAGATTACATAGAAAAGTGGAACATACAAACTGGAAATTAATCAGTGAGGGAACCTCACTCGTGTTCTGGTAAGGGAATGCACAGAACCTCCCCTGTCATTCTACACATCCCCTGCAGCTCTGCCTGCAGTGTGCACTGACAAACACAGTGTGTTACACAGACTGTGGACAAGGCCTCTAGGGGCTATTGCTTTGAGAACATTCACAATACAATTCTAAAACTATATCCACAGCTTCTTTGGGGAGAAAAAAAAGTATATTTGTTGGCAATTGGAATAAAACATAAAGGTCTTGAGTTTGTGAAGGGACACTACAAGAAAGACGGAGAGGGAATGTTTACAAGGGCATGTAATAAGAGGGAATGTCTTTAAACTTAGAGGATAGATTTAGGATAGATATTAGGAAAAAAAAATCTTTACTTTAAGGGTAATGAGGCACTAGAACAAGTTGCCTAGAGAAGTTGAAGATGCCCCATAATAAAGACAAAATACATTCAATCATTTCTGTTCCCAGCAGATGCTTTAAAATCAACAGGAAAACCTACCCAAAAAATCTAGAGCAGAACTTTTAAGAGAGTTCACAATGTGGTTGACTGCATTCAAAATTTTCTCTCTCTCTCTCTCTTTTTTTTCTTTTTTTTTAATTATAATTTTGTTTCAAATATAAAAATCCTTCAGAGTTGTTTGGGGCTTTTTTTCTCCCCTTTAGTTTTGAAAAATTGTCAAAGGGCATTTTTTGCTGCCTTGTAGCATTGGATCAAAAATTCTGTTTATGAGTATTTGTCCAAATAGAGTTGACTCTATGAAACACTAAAGATTTGCAATAGCATTTAACTTTTCAGCAATTTTTAAAATGCCATCTAATAATCAAAACATTGGAGCTCTATATTAAAGCACTGAGGAAATTAATTCAAGAGAACAATATGGCATTATGCAGTTCTTTTTCAATTTTTGTCATCTATCTCCACACAATGTTGCACTTTACAAACCTCAGCCAAATAGATTTCCTCACAAGAAGTTGTGGTAAATTGAAATCACTGTAAGTCCAATGGATTTCACACTGCACAAGACTTAAAGGAAAAAAATAATGTGTATGCACAATTCTGCCTTGTTTTGCGACATAATCCAGCTGTCTCTGAAAACTGTAGCATTTTTTCTATAATCTGAGACTTTGGAAGAAAATTCATTATGCCTTTGATATTTATAATATCCACAGCATGCTGGTACACGAGCCTCAAACTTTTATAAGTATGTTCAATCTATTTTCACTCTTTCATTTTTGAAAGTAGGAGGAGAAGTGCCTACATAATTAAATGCAGTTTCTCATAAGGATTTCAAAGTCCTGGCACTTTACAATTTAAAAGCACCAAGTAATGTGGGTTGGTGGCAGTGGATTTGTTTCCAGTTATTATTCTGTAAATAAAATGTAATGGTCTTATAATTAGGCAGACAAGATAAATATACTATTCAAAATCTAGGAACAAGAAAATAAACTATAAAATTATGATCTTTCTAAACTAGTTATTACCTACAACCAATTTGAGCTTGACATGAACGAATTATCTTAAACAATATTTAATTCAATTAACTTTTGTTCTCTGGTGTATTTCCTATTACACTGTAGAAATATCTTTCTGCTAGACATGCTATTTACTGTTCAAGATTTGGGTAACTCAAACAATGAATTCTCAAAAGAAAATTATATAGTCCTTTAATGGGTATTAAGTTTCTAGCATTTGTTTAATCTCTCCAATCAGCACTACCTCTTCAAAAGAAGTAGAATGATGGTTAAGAATACAGCACACACAGACATGAGCAAGGGCATAAAATAAAGACAGAAAGCACTTTGGCAGTTAAATTTTCCACTGTGATTTGAGATTTGGCTCAGAAAATCTAGGCCAATATTTCTTCATCATATACACTTTTATTTCCATGTTAACTAATTGTCCTGAACAACTTTACCACATTTGGTAAATGCTAATTTCATAGTGATGGTTCCATAACTTACTTCTAAGAGTATACACAAATTTAAACTCCCTGCTCTCTCCTAAACAGCTCCTGATTTTTCCATGAAAATGCATTGCCAGTCTAGCTCATTCTTCTTAACCGATAAACAAGACTGCAGTCCTGGGAGTCCGGCATGCATTACTGAATTTCCACCTAAGCCAAATTCTCCAGAAATATTATTTAGATAATTTTCATATTCTTTGCATTTTTCAGTGTGAAAGAACAATAGAGGCTGTCTCTGCCTTTATCTTTGAATATGCTTTTAGCCTGTCATGTTATTGTTAATTCTTACAAATTAATTCTGGAACTTAAATGTTTTGTTTGGTTTAGACCTTAACTAGGATACAAAATGAAAGTTATAATGTGATCATAGTGTAATTTAAATCCTCAAACCCCTAGCTAAAACTTTAGGCATCTAATTCTGTACTGAAGGCTGCTCTGACCCATCCAGTCTTCTTCTCCTCTGTAAACCCACAGTCTTCACAGATAACACTTTTGTAAGAGTTGTTGTTCCCCACAAATTGAGTGTATTTCTAAGTTTCCCTGAGAAGCTCAGTCTGGATTCTGCTGAATCCATCCTGCTGTACACAGTGTTTAAAATGCTTTACCACTTCAAAGGATTGCTGTTCTAGTCTCCCATTTCCTAGGAGTTAGCCACAGCTATCAAGCATTTAAGCTTAGAGGGATAGCTGATGAACAGCACCGCACAGATGGGATACCTGACACCAGCTGATCCAAGGGATGCCCCATGACATCGTGTTCACCATATAAAAGCAGTTGAAGAAGGAAGGGGGGGTGATGGAATTTGTCTTCCAAAGCACCCATTGTGTTTGATGGATACCAGCTTCTCTGGGGCTGCCTAAACACCTAGGTATCCATGGGAAGAAGTGAACGAATTCTATATTTTGCTTTGCTTGTGTGTATGGCTTTTGCTTTACCTATTAAATTGTCTATCTCTCAAATCATTATTTTTTTCTTTTACTCTTCTGACTCTCTTCTGTTGTTTTTTTTTTTTTATCTTCTTTTCTTCTGTTAGAACCAGAATTAAATGCACGGGAGTCACAGTTCCATGTTCGAACTTAGATGTTTATTAATTCTTATCTATAATACAGTCTCACGAGTTGTGAGTTCTAATGAACTCTAACTCTTTCCAAGGTTTTTTTAAGCACAAATGAACCAATTATGCAGATGACACCTAAATTATTTTTACTTCTCATCCAATAGCTAACCACCCGTGTTCTGCACTGCAAACCTTCTCATCCAATTACAAGCTACCACCCAAATCCACAAAGGGGTGAAAGAACTTAGCCTATGCCCTAAATCCTCTGTATTGTTTTATATATTACTATATACTAAAATCTTAAACTCTAAGTTTTACACCCTGTGTAAAATTGTACCCAATTCTATTCAAACTACACGCCGATAATCCCAGTGCTATAACTCAGTTTTGGAAGCCTGTTTGACAGCCTCAGGGCCAATGTAGAGCTTTCTTGATGGTCAGTGCCTGTCAACACAGAAAGTCTTAAACTCTCAGCTTCCAGGGTTCCAACACTTATCGCCATCGCACCACAGGCAGTGAGTGAGTGTCTGTGTCAGCCTGAGTTGCCAGCTGGGGTTAAACCAGGACATTATTTTTGTGTATAAGTGATTATTTATTAGGCTGAAGGTAACTGTAATGACATACAAGACTGCTGCTTTCTCTGAGAGTGTGGGATATGCACCTGTGTGGAGGACTGTGTGCATTTAGGTTTCTTCCCCCTTTCCCAAGACTTGTTGATGGAGTCTGTGAAGAGTTTAGGAATGAAGAATTCAGAAGGTCCTTCTTTTTCAACAGGGAGGAGAGTGTCAGGAGAGGCCTTAGATGCTGCAGAAAAGATGGAGCCCTCTTGAGGACAGTTTATTGAATGTTTCAGAATGCACACCTGCTCTGTTACAGTTTAAGATAAATGTTTTTAAAACAGAAGCATCAATTATTTATGTTTGATATTAAATTAAGTCAGAAAGGAAGTTAAGGTATTTGGCAGGAAAAATTACCTTTCAACATGCTAGACACTGCGGGGATGTCTTATAGGTGCCAGAAAACAGAATCAGAAAGGGATGACAAGATGCCTCTGTTTTGCAGCAAGAGCTGAGATCTTGCTCAATTTTTTTCTGCTTCAGAGAGCTGTCACACAACAAATGTTCTTTTGAGTGCCCAGCAGACCAGCAGACACTGGCACAAGGATATTAGAACACTAAGCTGAAGAAAGAGCCATTCTATGTCCCTGAGGCAGAGAGACAAGGCAGAACCTCCTTCTCACAGCGTAGCACTTGGCTACATATCTTTTTCTTATGTAGTACGTTCCTGGCAAGGAGACCTGGTTGTTATTTTTACCTATTTTTATCAGTTCAAAATCTCTGAAGAAAAATATACAGCTGACTCTGAGATTACATGTCACATACACTGAAGATCTGCAGTGTATCATAAAAAATATATGGGAGAGTTTGAGGATTTGAAGTCTGTTGGGATAGTGCTAGGGAATTAAACAGAGCAGAGAGACCCAAATAAGGAGTAGTGCTGTCCATAACACCTTTTAGGAGTGTTTCTTGGCATCCTCTCTCATCGGTTTGTGTTCAGACAAAATCTGAGTGAACATTTTGACACAGGCAAAACTGTACCAGTAATGGAACTAAGAATTAAACAGCCAAAACTATCCCAGGTTGGTGCAGAAGGCTATCCCTTGGGCATAACCTTTTTGTGGTGGTGTTCCTTCTTTTTGTTTGTGTTCTGGTTTTGGTTCTTCTTAACACAGACATAGTCAGGAAAACTTTAGATGAAATCACAACGAAAAACTGATGAGAGCTGTCCTATTTCAAATAGGAAGGAAAATAAAGTTCTTTTACCAAAGCAAATACAATTCTTACTGATCTAGTAAAGTTTTCAAGCTAAGCCAGAGACTCACTACTGCTCACCAGACAGAGCCAGAAGGACAGATTGGACACACAGAGACAGCTACTGCAAACATCAATGTGCTGGCCTTCTCTCACAGTGTACAAGTCCATAGTTGTTTCAATAAAAAAAGGTCCCACAGGTCTAAGACAGTCTCTATCCTTCCTCTCCTGATGGCACCCTCAATCTTGCACTCTTTTTTGTATACCCTGTGTGTGATGTGTTCAGTCTGAACCACAGACTCAATCCTACCATCTATAGCTCTGGTAAATTTAGCCATAGAAATCCTCGCAGCAGTGAAACAAGTAAGGTGCAAAAGTTTTTCAGGGCGACTTCGAGTTCCATCTGGATTTAAGGTAACTGTGGGGATTAACTGGATGTGCCCTCCACTAAAAACAAATAAACAGAGCTGAATTAATATTTTTTCCAGGTTCTAATGTGTAAGGTTTGAAAAGACAATAGATCAACTGAGTTTCCAAAGCTGTTTAGGACCTGCACAACAAATTCAAACTAAGCTCTTCAAATATAGTTCTAACATATTGCTGACATACTAAACTGGCAACTGTAGTAGAAAGTACCTTTGATTTTAGTTGTCCTGTTAGGTATTCCGGAAAATGGGAGAACTGTTGATGCACAGTATCATTACTATCTTTTTACCCCCATAAAAGTTCATCTTTGTAGTTTAAATCTTAATGTATAGTTTCTGGGGATTCTAAAAGCATTCTTTATCACTAATCAGGTCTTTATCTATCACCAAATGCTTTCCTTCTGCAGTAACTGTCCTTGAAATTTGAAAAATTAAGTCTGTGCAGCAGCCTAGCTTAAAGTAGTATGCAACAATTTTTCCTTTTCATTTAGCATTCCCAGAAGACTTCTCATTAACTTCTTGCCTTAAACTTCTGAGAATGTCTTCCTCTAACATCTCTCTGCTTTATCTCAGCTTTTTTTTTTTTTTTAACGTAAGGGAGTAGTACATATTACAAAAACAATTTGGC
The DNA here is from genome assembly GCA_013400215.1 of Cisticola juncidis. Classification (NCBI taxonomy): domain Eukaryota; kingdom Metazoa; phylum Chordata; class Aves; order Passeriformes; family Cisticolidae; genus Cisticola; species Cisticola juncidis. The sequence continues at coordinate 155,423 of VXBR01009870.1, read as the reverse complement.
CCTATTAACTAGGACAGCTTCCTATTCAGCTGGGCAGCAACACACTTCTTTTGATTTATTCTTTACATTTCTCTTCTGCTCTCCAATAAGTTATACCAGTTGCTTTCTTTATACATTTCCTCTAGACTGGATGTTCTTTGTAATTTTTTCCTCCTCTGATAAGGAACTATCCATTTCATTTTCATTTTCCCTTACTCCATTAAGCACAACTACTCTTGGCATTTAAAATGCTAGCTTACAGCAACGATTAATTACAATCAGTCAAGCTGCTTTGTCAAAGGACAGGAATTGCTCAGTTTAACCAGAGGAATAGACAACGAGGGCAACTGGAACTGCATAAGCAGGTCATCTGTTCTATTGCTTGCTATCACTTGTATTAAATCAGATTTTTATCATTTTGGAACAAACTGTTTCAGGGTCTGGAGAGAAAGACATATGAGGAGCAGCAGGCATCTGGTGGTGTTTAGCCTGGAGGAAAGCAGAGTGTAGGGAAATTTTATCACTCTACCACAACCTGAACAGAGGTTGTAGCAAGGTGGGAGTTGACCCAAGCAACAAATGACAGGACAAAAGAGGAAAATTGCTGCATCAAGCTGCATCAGGGCAGGTTGGGTTTTTTCACTGAAAGTGTGGTTAGACATTGGAACAGGCTGCCCAGGGAACTGGTGGGATGACCATCCCCAGAAAATTACCAAGAAATGACCAGACTTGCTATGGTTTAGTTGGTATGGGGGTGTTTGAACAAAGCTTTGACTTGATGATCCTGGAGATCTTCTCCAAACTTAAAGATTCTATAATTCTACTTGGCCTTCCACCTTTGCTAGCTTTTCTGCCTCAAAGAAGATGAAGCTATTACACTTCCCAGCATTCCTACCATCCTTACCATTAGCTAAGTGCTTAGGAGTGTATCAGGTGTTCCAAAAGACAAAAAAGTCACTTCCATTTCATAAGTACTGACATAAGCTGACATGTTTTTCTCATGGAAGCTATACATACCCTCTTTCAAAACATCCCTACACCTCACATTCTTCATTCTTCACCATCCTAGACTACTTATGAAGATGCTGAATCCTGATCTGGTCCCATTTCTTCTACCCATCTTTCCCATCTATTGACAGAAGTGACTTCTTAACGCTGCACAGAATAAACTACTCCTTTCCCCCTCAAAAAAAAAAAAGCAGTGAATTAGTGAATTTCAAAATTGTTCTGCTACTTAGTAACAAGAGTCTAAAAACTTTCCCTTTTGGACTATGCTTTTGTTGTTTCTTGCTGCTCCTAGTCTGCCACTGTTTTGCTCCGTCTCCAGGGTTTAGATTTAGCAGAATTCCTTTCCTGATTGAAAGGATACCTAAATGCAATGCAATGAAGCACAATATAGTGAGCTAAACCCAGGATTTGGAATGCAGTGATTTATTTGACCTATATTTGACTCAGGTATATTTGATTCATGTTCCTTATTTCCACACATTTCATCGAAAAATTAAAATCCAACTTCATGGATTGGTGGTCCTGCTTGAGCAACAGGGTTGAAATAAATTAATTCCTGAGGTCACTCCCAACTTCAACTATTCTGTGGTTCTGTGATATATGTGAATTCTGACTACAGGTTTATATGGCTTTAGTATTTTAAAAAGAAACAAAATTGTCTTACAGAAAAAAAAACTCAGTGAAAAACAATATTCTAGATGAGACTGCATGACAAGAAACTAGGAGGACTAGACTTCCAAAGCAATGTTTCAGAATCAATTTCTCAAGTAGAGATGGATTGTGACCTGGCTTCCTCTCTTTTGACAAAAAAAACTGGTGAGACAGAATTTTTAGCTTTTGAGTGAGGTTTCTGGTCAGCACACAAACTGTCTTTTACAAGTGGCTTCTGTATTGGAAAGTTTTCTTGACGTAACTGGACTCCTCTAAAATTTATTTTTAAGCTTTATGGGAATTTGAACTCTTATCCATCTAGTCCAGTCCATACCAGTGGGATGTGCCAGAAAGCTTCCAAAATGTGTTGTTCAACTGTGGTACATTCTAAGAAAACTGCAGCAAAAGTCATTTAAACTAATGCTAGTGTGGAAAAGGACAAGAGTTCAAAAATGTAATTAATACAATATGACTTGTGTGTTTTTTATTAAAGTATATATGAGAGGTTGTTTACCCAGCTGGTTCCTCTTCTATCTTTCCAATAAAATTTTGCATAAACTGAAAATATAAATTCATTGTTAGCAAAACATAACCCAGAAAATGTGTACATGCTGATAATTTCTGTATCATTCTTACAATGCCTGCAAAATAAAACAATAAAAGCTGCAGAACTTTAAATGTTTTAGTAATGAGTCTTTTCTTTTTGATTCCCGTGAAGTTGTTTCAGGTCAAAAAACCAGAACTGTGATTTTGGTTTTTAAGACTATTTTAATGATGCTTTCTCTACTATACATAGAGATAGACTGGTTTTCTTTCCTTTTTTTAAACCAGATTGCTTCATTTCAGTGTTTCTTCAGAATATACAAAAAAGATATATTGTATTATGTTAAGGAAAAATGCATTCAGTCTTTCCAGATAAGTGGCTTATAAGTGGAAGAAAAGAGTAGGATTAAAGAAAAAAAAAAAAAAGACAAGGAAAGGGAATAGGGAATGCATACTAAATGGCCTTCCATCACACATCACACAGGAGATAGAAGAAATCTCCAAAACCTGCATGTCAGAGAAGTAATAAAGCAAACAAGAGAAGAGTGAACAACAGCAGAGTACACAGATGTCATGAGTACATAAAAATACAGAGAAATTAATGAAATCCTCTTTTACAAGAGACTGAATTATAAGAGCTATTCATATTTGTATTTACCTCTGAAGAGAGCTTACTGGAAAGGCAAAGTAACAGAGGGGAACAGGGAGGGTAATATAAGAACTCAGGCTGTTAAAATAACCCTTCAGGTGGTTAAGAGAAAAGCCTGTATGGGAAAAATTGTGAGGTTGGCCCACTTTAGTGGTGGTAAAATTCTGAAAACAGTTGAAATTACTCTAAACCTTAATCAGGGCTATTATATAAATACCACCACCGTAAAATTACAGAGAAGACTCCTGAATTAAGAAACATTTCAAAGTATTCAGACTCATTTTTGAACAAACATCTATGCTGACTATACTCTGACTTCTACATATATAAAACAAGATTATAATCTATAGAGACATACAAAATACATGCATCCTTCAGATGAATCACATTTCTATGAGTCCTCTTTAAAAAAAGTAGTTGCCATTTTGTGGGCAACAGGGATGTGATATCTTAGAGCTGATACAGACTACTGCTCCCTACATTACACTAATTTCCTGATTAATTTGATCTCAGGCCTCAAACACACAAAATAAGGAAGTAGGAGGGTGACTGCCCATGCTTATGTCCTCCATTTATTAATGCCTACTGGTCTGTCCTTTATCATCACGACTATGCTGGGAAAGAAAGTCATACAAGTTTCAACTGGAAATGTCTCCAGCATCATCAGATTTATAAGAGGCATTTTGTGCATGTGAGGAAATACTGACAACCTACAGTGATATGTAGTAAAAGAGCAAGGGGTGATCCTAAGCTGTCTTGGGTTATGTAACCAAAAAAAAAGTGTATTCTATTTCATCTGTTAAAACCAGTTGGGGAGATGGTGGTTTTTTTGGTTTTTTGTTGGGTTTTTTTTTTTTGTTTGTTTGTTTGTTTTTGTTTTCCTTTATCTCTTGTAACTCCAGGGAGGAGGGGGGTGGATGGCTTCTGTTAATGGGCCAGCTGTTAAAACTAGGGGAGCAATGTTCCTTATCTCTTCCAGGACCCATCCTCCCTCCAGGGGGATATCTGCTGTTAATGAGTCATTAAGGCTCACCACATCACTTACAAAATTAAACCATTCCATTGTGAGATGCTCCACCCAGTGGGAGGAGCTAAGCATTCCTACCTGGATAAAACCTGAGATTCAGAACAGCCAAGCATCCTTTTTCCAGTGGATTCTCAGAGGAAGACCAGACTCATCTCACCACCACTTCAGGATCATCTCAACTCCAACAGAGCCACATCTGTCACTCCAGGAGGACTTGGACTGGTTCCAACACCCTGGCCAACAGGGTATGAGTCGTATTCCTGACTCCATCACGGTTCTCTAGGACTTTTGTTTGTTTGCTTCTTGTTTGTTTTTTCTTTTTTATTATTATTATTCCTAGTAAAGAACTATTATTCCTATTCTCATATTTTTGCCTGAAAGCTCCTAATTGCAAAATTGTAATAATTTGGAGGGAGGGGATTTTACATTCCCCATTCCAAGAGAAAGTCCAGTTTTCCCTGAGAGATACCTGCCTTTCCAAACCAAGATATAAGCAAAGTGAGATCATCTGATTTGTACCCATATTGCTTAGATTTAAGTCCCTGTAGACAAGTGTTATTTTGGAGAAAGCCAGCCCTGCCCAAATCCAGGGAGCAAGCTGGCATTTAAGTGGTGAAGGCAGTCATGGCTTCAGTCCCTGACCATTCTTTGTCTAGTGATACATACATACCCTGTTGAGGGCAAACCATGTGCCTTATAACACTTTATGTAGCTAAAGGACAATTGTAAACAACCTCTTTAATGGTTCAACTCTATTGTATCACAGTGCTGTTCTCTCCTCTTAAAATCATAGTTCTGCAACAACTGTTTCTCCTAGAAATAAATCCCATGCTTCTCCTTTATTTCAATATACAACAGCTTACAAGTCCATTATTTTCAGACCTGTATCACATCAATGAATTTGTAACTAGCAGAAAAGGAGACCAGAGGATTTATATTTGATGATACTGAAACTATAAGCTGATTCAAACAAGAGGAAGCCGAAGAACTGGATCCCTACACTACATCCATCAGAGCTGGGTATTAAGTTATGTTGTAGCATAGTATTAGTGGCTTTGAAAAATTCAAGTGTCAATGTGTAGCTGAAATAGAAAACCCTGTCCTATCTGATAGAAGGAAAGAAAGTGTAGAAATAGGCTTTTTTTTTTATTAGCTTCATCTGGATATTAAAATGGATACAAAAGTTCTGACATTGGACAGCACTAAATGTTCAAGCATAGCATCCTTATCTGAAGTACAGTGTGCTACACTGTTAAGACAGTGTCGGGCTTAATAAGTTGACCTGATTAATATTTAAAGAGACAGTTTTATTTATCAAGTTATTTATTTATTTATGGAAAGAGATTTTTAAATTTTATCAGTAATTCATCAATATCATTGACATAGCAATAATTCAAGCTCAAATATTTTAACCAACAAGACATTTTTTTCTGAACTAATATATATTTGTCCATGCAGTGCAAAGGACAGTTTCTTTCGTTGTTTTCAGTTCCAATTCTCCATACCAAATGATTAATGTTCCAAAGTATTGACCCAGACTCAGAACCTTGCTTTATCAACTTGAATGTTTTAACATAATGCTATTTATATTCCAAGTGCTCAATAACAAAAAAGAAGATTAATTATTATCCATTCTTAAAACAATAAAAGCTTAGAGATTTCTTTTTCATGAGATATAACTGAATCTGTAGCTACATTTATTCATTTAATTGTAAGCAAAGCTTCAATTTTTTTTACAACAATCATCCCATGATCTTCAGATGGATTATTCTTTTCTATAAAAGTATCCATAAGATTAAAGTTTTTTGGGGATTGAGGACTGAGTCTGTGGTTTTTTGACAATTACTTTCCTTCCCTTTTTGTTTTACTCTTTGTTTAGTTCTGGCTACTAATCCAATGTTTGAACAGATATCTTTTCTGAACTATTTTGTATTTCTTCGCAACAAATATACATATATATAAAAGCAAGGTTCTAACTTGACAAGAAAGTTGAATTCCAAAATGTCTTAAAATATAATGGACTTTACCACCTGTCCATATAAAATATTAAAGAAAAGCAATTCAATTACATCTCCATCCTAGATGAAAGTTGGGGGAGGGGAAAACAATGTCACACACGTTATTAAACAGATTTCATCACTGCAGATTTAATGAAAGATGCACCACACTGAACCCTATCATTTCATTACTTACAAAAAGCTTACATGAAAAAAATCAGTGAGACCTAGACAGCCAGCAATGCTGCAGCTTTAAGAAATCTACAGGAACAAAATTAGTTTTGTTCACTACATACATATATACATAACAATGGCTTTTGTCAACATTGTATTAATCTGTGCTTAAAAAGAATTCATTTCCCAAAGTGATAAGAACAGTAATTATTTCCTATCAAGAGTGAAAACATAATAAAATGAGAGAGAAAATAGATATTGGTAAAAATATCATTTTTTGACTGCAAAGGAGCTTTCTTGTACAGAGAACTCAGGGATATCTATGGGACAGGGGCTGAACTTGTATCTGTTATGATGCATCTCTTTGTCCTCTTTTTATAAAAATTAATGTGTAGAACACACAGGTAAAAACTGGTTATGATGCATCTCTTTGTCCTCTTTTTATAAAAATTAATGTGTAGAACACACAGGTAAAAACTATCTGTGTTGTTCTGTACAAATATTCAGTACAGAATACTTGGTAAAATTCTTATTTTAAAGAAAACAAGCTGAGAGAGTTGAAATTCCTCTTGTGCTCTATGCTTTAGGTAGATTCTTCTGTAGTAGATGAGAAGTCCATAGTAAGTCCACGGGGAGAAGTTTTTAGAATGGTAGAAAGATCTGTTAAAATTTTAGGTCATATCATGAAAACAATGTACAACTACGATGTTGGTTCTTAAGAGAAACAAAATGCATTTTTCAGGAGCAACTAAATAACAAATACTCAGAGACAAATAAGGTTAACAACACTAATGGAGAGATATTTAATCTCTTTGCCTCTGTATATAAAGTATTGAAGTGCTTTAATACTAGCTAGGAATTAAACTTCAGACAAGCCATTCCTCTTGCCCCCAACCCCTCTGGTGAGAGAGGGACAGAGGCAGAGACTATGGCTTGAAAAAACCATTTACTGGAATGCAATGAAATAATGCACAGAGTAACAATATTAACAACAAAAGTATATAAAAGAATAGGTGCTTTATACAAAAAAGATGTTCATCATCTTGTCTCAGTTCCCAGAGTCAGAGACAATGATTGACAGTGATGGACAGACCCATGGAAAGCTGGATCATCTGCACTGCAGAGTGCTGCCTGCTTCTGGGCCACTGCACTGCTCTGGCTCCATTGGGATGTGGAAATCAAATATGCAGGGTAGTTCCTGTAGCATCATGTAACAGATATTATGGCATTTCACATCGAGAGAAATAGATCCTCTCAAATGAGAATTATACACTATAAGAAAATCAAATCCAGAGGATAGGAATATAGACTTCCTTTTGAATGAACTGAAGAGATGGGCAAAGAGTTTTAGCACTTCTAAATCTTATCTTTTCATCAATTAATCAATACTATCAGGATTATTCTTAATAAAACCTTTTAAGCACACTTGATTACTGAATGATTTAACCTGTGGGGCTCATGGAGTACAACTTGTGTCGAGACAAGTATGTAAGACTGAATTCTTCTTCAACAGCCTTGTTTAATTGTTAATTTTATGGAAAATTTGAGTCCTTAAACACCTGAGGTGAAATAGAGAAACAATGCACAGATGATTTACAGGTACCGGTAGTGTCTTCCCATTTACCTGCGACTTCATACATCAGACTGGCAATTTTTCTGCTTCTCTGTATTCAGGAACTAAAAGTCACTTTAATTTTATATGTTCTTATTCCTCGGCTAGAGTTTTATGCCTGTAAATTTAATCCCTTTTTTCAGACCCCTGATTTATTTCTTACACTTGATAAAGCGACTGTCTTCACAAACTGAGGAAAACTGCAAAAAAGTTGTCATTCCTTCCTTTTTTGATAAGCAACCATGTTCCATTGAACTGATTCTCTCAAAATTACATGCAAAAGCTTCTTCCTAAACCAGCAAGAGAAGCCAACATAGTAAATTCCCCCCATTTGATCTGCAGTTTTTACACCCAGAACATTCACTACATTCCTGTTTCTGTATTTTATGCAGTGAAGTCATGGCTTCTTCCTTTATGTCACCTGTTTTCTTCTCTTATCTAGGTTTAGATTGGCTGTTAGGAAGAAATTCCTTACTGTGAGGCACTGGAAGAGATTTCCCAGAGAAGCTGTAGATGCCCAGTTCTTGGAAGTGTTGAAGGTGATCTTGGATGGAAATCTGATCAGCCTGGTCTTGTGGAAGGTGTCTGTGCCCATGGCAGGGAGGCTGGACCTAGATGGTCTTTAAAGTTCCTTCCAACCCAGGCCATTCTATGATTCTATAGAAATCTCTTTTTATAGCACTTTTAACAAAGGTTTGAGAAGTGTGAAGCTGAGGATGTTCTTTACTGGATTTGGGTCTTGAACTTTTGCTTTAATATGAAGATATCTATTCTTTCATCTTTTTTTTTTTTTTTCTTTTTTCATTTATATCGAAATGTTCTTTGAGGCATAAGCAGTTTCTCTAAAAAAAAGCAAGGCCCAGTGAGAACCACAACATCTGCTAGGGCTTATACATGCTGTTATACACCATTTAGTTAACACAAATTGTAACCACTCCATGAGGCTCAGTCACTGATTGATGAAATTAATGGTCGGTTTCTGGCTGATAGCAACTGAAGCAGTAGGATTCATATATATCTATCCAACAACAAAACTAATGAATCACAGGTCACAGCTGCATTGCTACTACATGCTTAACAAAAATGTATTGTTAACAGGGCAACTGGGGAATGTAAGGGATGGCTGCTTTTTACTACTCACCTCCTTTTGAAGAACAGCCAGGGCACTTGAAAGGCAGTAAATTGGCCTGCTTCCTCCTTACAATATTTTTTTAAAATCAATGTTACTTGAAGATAGCCTGCTGTTGTGGTTTAAACCCAGCTGGCAACTAAGCACCACCGAGCCGCTCGCTCATTCCCCCGCCAACAGGACTGGGGAGAGAATCGGGAGAGTAAAAGAGAAAAAACTCATGGGCTGAGATACAGACAGTTTAATAGGGAAAGAAAAACTCATGCACATGAGCAAAGAAAAACAGGAAATTCATTTACCATTTCCCATGGGCAGGCAGGTGTTCAGCCATCTCCAGGAGAGCTGGGCTCCGTCATGCGTGACAGTTACTTGAGAAGACAAATGCCATCACTCTGAATGTCCCCTCCTTCCCTCTTCCCCAGGCTTTATATGCTGAACACGATGCCAACAGAGTTTGGGAGATCCCTTTGATCAGATGCAGTTATGTGTCCCATCTATGTCCCCCCCAACTCCTTGGTGGGGTATAAGAGAAAGAGAAAAGGCCTTGACACTGTGTAAGCACTGCCCAGCACCATCAAAAACACCCCTGTGTTATCAACACAGGGATGTGTTAACAGCACAAATCAAAGACAACTGCTACTAGTTACTATGAAAGAAATTTACTCCACCCCAGACAATATTAGCACACCCACTGAGCTGATTTCCTGCACAGAGGACTGGCCATAATTTTGCTGGGGGTGCTCTCCACTTCTGCAGAGATGGCCTATGGCAGTGCACTTAACAGAAACACTTACTTTTGCCTCAGTCTTTTTAATGTTCACCTCTCTTTCTTACAAAATTACAAACTTCAAGACGTGTATAGAGATTCTGAGCACTGGTCTATAAGGCTTCACTTGCACATTTTCAAAGGTGACCCTTCTCTACTAACTTTCTTATGAAGAAGCATATGTACAAGTTTTTCTTGTGTAAGACAGCTCCCACTTCTTGAAAAGGTGTTGTGGGATCACAGCATTGCTTAGTCAAGTCTAATGAAGAGTTACCAGCATTGTCTGTTTAATTTTTGTCAGGTATTCTTGGAATTTTTCTGTGGAAGTTAAAACTTTTCAGTAAAGAAGTGTCATTAAATAAAAAAAAAAAAAGTTTGGAATAGATTTCAAAGTTTTGTTTTCAAACTCTAGTGAATACAATTAAAGAAGTAAATAATTATGCTGAGCTATATGCCTCTTGAGGATGAACAATTGGTGAAACTGATTATTCAGTGAATTTGACTTTTTTTTTTTTTTACCTACAAAAATATTCCTGGTCTTTCCAGAGGCAGTCTTGATGGATTGAGCAAGAAACAGGTATACTACAATTTTTCACTACATTATAATAAAGTGAACTTTTTCTAAATGTCACTGTTTAAATTTCATGGGGCATGAAATCTACTTTTGAAATGAAAATTAAAGCCCTTTCCCAAAGTAAAAGTCTAATCTTATAGTCAAAAACACTTCATATTTCCTGACATTATTAACTTTGGAGGGCTGCCTGTAAGGTGATAAAACTATCTGACATATTAAAACTGAATTTCCTTTATATAATTATGTTACAGAATATTTTAAATATATAAGATTCTAAGACTAATATTAATGTGAATTAACCAGTATTTTCATTTACTAATAATAAATATAAATGCCCTTCGTTTTTACATGCTAATGGTAACATAAATACTAACATATTACTTCTGAAGAGAACTATATTTAGACTAAAAATGGTGTTTAATGTCAGAAAAGATAACACTGCAGTAATCTCAAGGAAGCTCAACATTAAATATACTCACTTGCTATTGAAATTATAATACATGCTGTATTTTCTGTTTGAAAAGGTGAACAAATATTTTTATCACACTCCAAACAGTTGTAATAACATTCACACTTTATAGAAATACATAATTAATTTATTCATTATTTTGACACCTAAAGCCAAGGATTTTTACAGTGATTTGAAAAGAAACATATAAACAGAACTGAAGATTTTCAAAGGTCCTCAGCTTGGAGTTTCTTAAACCCAAACTAGAGGGGAAAAAAATGAGAAACTCATAAAACATTTACAAAAAAACTACCTGTAATATCATTTTGAAGGCTATTAGGTCTTGATAAAAATATTTCTTTAAAAAATTGCTTTTTCTTTAGTTTGATTTTTAAACATTAGTCTTGGTGTTATTCCTATTTCAACAGTCTGTGTTATAAGCAGAACAGTAAGATAGAGAGATGTATAAAAATAAAATTTACTTTTTATGTCAGTATAGCATTCTCCTCTGATGCAGAACAAATACTGAAGACTTTGATCCTGTGTTGTTTAATATCTTACTTTACCATAAAGCCCAGCCTTATATTCGAGGATAAAACCTCTTGAGAAAACAAGCATGAATTATCAATTATGTTCATACCTTCTTTATAGTGCAAAAGTATGGAAAAGTTACCAACTTTTCTCATAGGTATCAATAAAATGTGCTTTCAGATGGTTAATGGGAAAGGAAAAATAAGTCTGATTGTTTAGACACTGGGCTGAAATTTTGAAAACTCGGTTTTAATTTCTGAATTCAGAACTCCTCTCTACTCATATACTTGTTAATTTTATTATCATCCGGTGAATTTTACCACTTTCTCATGAACTGGCCCTAGATCAGTTTCTTCACATTCCAGCTGAGAGATCTGTACTTCCCCTGACTCTTTAAATTTACAAGCCTTCTGTTTACCTTTTTTTCAGGTAATGCATCATCTTCCACATATTTGTCCAGGATAAAGCTGTGCTCAAATCAATCTGTTGGCACCAGGTGCAGCACTCAAAAAAGCTGTTGCAAACCAAAGAGTTTTTTATCTCAGTTGTATCTCTTGCCTCGGGTGTAATGGGGTCCATCCCCATTAAATGTTGCAAGTCCCCTCTAAAACCTTGTTCAATTTCATTTTCTTCTGGGGCTAAGGGAAGATGACATATGCTAGCAGCAGTGCCAGCACTGTGACATGCCACCAGAGGAAGTGCCTGGTGACACAGGGAGCACAGACCACAGCTGGGATTCCCCTGGCTGCCCCCAAAACCATGGATGTGTGTGTGCTGTGACACGGGCTGAGCATGAAAAGCAGGCTGGTCCTGCTACCCCTTTTCTCCTGTGATTTCATGCATGAGGTGATTTGTGAGACTTTATTCTGTAACTGTTTGACCCTCCTTTGCATTATGAAATTGAAAGACAGGTGTTTAGTGCTTAAAAATACCAGTTTCTGGGCTGCAGTGTCCATATTTCCATGCACCTGTGCTGTAGAGCTCAATGTTGTCAAGTGCCCACAGAAATGGGGCTGTGGCAGCACAGGCTGAGAATGAAAAGAAGGAAAAAAGAGAAAGTAGCAATGTCCTTTAAATTTGATCAGGGTCATTTTGGGGCATTTCAACATATAACCTTTAAATATCCTCCTTGAGCTAGTACTGTCAAAAGAACTTGAGTAATTTATACTCTTCTTTTTTTGTACAATACTGTTCTCTTAAATTTCAAGCATGTTACATGCAGGTATGCACAGACACACATACACACACACATACCTACCATGAAATATTTTTTGACATCCCCACTAGATAAAAAGCACTTGAGTCACTGCCTCTTGCAGACACCCAATTGCAGTTGCAAGCTATAAAAGAGCAGTAGTGAGATGTCTCTGTGAGAGTTCCTTATCTCATTCCAATTAAAAAAAAAAAAAAAAAAAAAAAAAAAAAAAAAAAAAAAAAAAAAAAAAAAAAAAAACCAGCATAAAATCATCTTAAGAGCTGTTTAAATTGCTATATTTGACATGATTTGGGCAAGGACTGTTCACATGGTCTGTTGTACCATCTGAAGCTTCTCTTGTCTCTAGGTATCAAAATCTTGATGCGCTCAAGGACAGGTTTAAGTGTAATTAACTTCAGACTTGAGAAAGTTGCATTCAGATCTGAAGCCAGAGGCTCCATTACTTGGAGAAAGACACACTCCTAGACAATTCAAGGGACCTATCTTATACACTCCTTAGGAGTGAATCACCCTTAGGAGGTGCATAACTTTCTTACTTGGCTGACAAGGGAGTCTAGGTTGACTAGATCATATTTCAGCATCTGATTTTCAGACGTTTAACAGAGGACAGAGGAAGCCAAACACATTTGTCTGTGGGTTTAATTGTCACTATGAATTGTTACGATAGAAACATCTAAGTTTCCTGCTGTTAATAATCTTAGAGACAAGGGTTATCATCCATTAAAGAAAAACATTTTGTCCAGAATCCTTCAAGATTTCTTATGTGAATCTGAGATTTAAAGCCTGCTATATGTGCAGACACCAGATGTCCTTTTCAACTGCCAGATAAGGTAATAAAAGACAGCAAGGAATAGGGAAAGCTGTTATACCTACCTCAATGCTGCAAACCTACAGGAAATGTAAAGCTGTTGCTACTGCAATACATGCCAAAAATGCATGTGTCATGCCACAGTATATCTGTAAAGAACAGTAGCAAAAAAAGTGTTTTGAAGATGTCAGATAAAGGAAAGAACATTCATTCTACTTTATTGGAAGCATTTTCAAATTACAGTGCTGTCTTGCTGTCATGAACATAAAGCTGTGACTTCCTTTGGTTTTCCATATCACTTCATGCAGATTTTCTAAAAATGCTTGTGAGAAAAATGTTTTCAGAGATGAGGCCTCTCACAGAAGCTCCAACTGAGCTTTCATGCAGGCTAAAAACATTTGAGCAGCACTGACTTTTATTGCATTTATTATCTGTTGTCTTTTCTCTTGCAATCAACATGGTGAATGTCTATGCAAATGAAACATTTTCAGTGCTGAGCTGAGACATTATCCTGCAAGAACCAAGTCTGTACAAGTCTGACCCACCCCATACACACTGCAGAATTTTACTTTTGAAACATGAACTGTCTCTCAACCTGCAACTTTCCCAGACCATGTTGAATAAGGAAGTGAAATTAAAGCAACCCGTATTTTACCAGAGTCCAGAAAATTTTAATTCAATCTTGAGAATAATAGATTATTTCTAACCTGATATAAAAATAATCACTAAAACCCACAATTTTTTATTTTCAGGGTCATGATGGAAATGAAAAAGGAAAGAAATGGAGACAGAAATTGGAAAAGAAACAAATAAACAGATCAAACTTGAAGTTTCTTTAAACATTCTGAGAGGACTTTCTGTGGAACCGAGAAAGAAAATACTTCTTGATTTATGTCTTGCAGGATGTGGTTCCTCTTATATTATGAGGAGTCAGAAGGACAACTTATCATCTTCTGTGATCAGTCTGTGATGAGACTTTCATTAGGCATGACTTATATCTAAATTCTAAATAACTACAGTTTTATTCTGTGCTTCTGAAGATGTTAACATGAAGATATTAGTATTCAAGGTTACATAATTTTTCCATGTTCTTTGAGAACACAAAAGGTCTGACAAAAGACAGTAACTTGCCAAATAACCACAGTGAGTTAAATCCTCCAGAGGCTCACTCAGTTCCTATGAATTCATATTGTGTCACTTGAGTACATGATAAAAACTTTTCAAGGTGGGGTTTTTTGACAATATTTCTTGGGGGTTTTTTTCTGTCATCTGATTGATGGTTTAACTGCTGACAATTGTTGGATATTGTACCAATGGATTTTTACCGTTAGTCAAACTGAAGTCAAATTACTGAATTAACGTATTTTAAAGTGAGTAAATTAGAAAACACATTAACATCTATCCTCTCTATTCTGGAACAACACCAGAAAGACAGAACTAAAACTCTATTAAAGCCAGAGTGATTTGCATTTTTGAAGTTATTGTGTTAGTCAACTAAAATAAGAATTAATCTTGTACTACCTAAAAGTATTCCTCTCCTAATCAAATCATGCCAACAGCTTCTTATGTTTTACATCTGTTTATGCTGAAAGAGAGGTATAATCTGTTGCTGTGTGTTTATGTAAAGCCTGTCAAAAAGAGGCTGTGAGCTCAGCTGGGGACGCCAAACATTCTTGAAATATTTTTCAAAATGTCATTGATCATAATCATTGATAACAATAATAACAGCAAATAATTGATGCCAGTGGGATCTCTAAACATGTAAGAACTCAGTAAAACATTACAAAACATTCTTATAATTTATTATACAATTCTAACCAGAATAGTTATAACTAATAATAGTAATATTAATAGCAACTAATTGTAATAGTAAACAAAATGGTATCTCTTGATGCCACTCTAATAGAAGCTCTATAAATATTTTTACTGAAACCTAAAATAAAACTCCTTTTAAACTTCAAGGAGTTGGACTTGATGCCTAAGGAGATTTGTGTGTGCTAAAGTCTTCAACAGCTGCTTAAAATTAAATATCAAGAGTTTAATGGTCTCCTTAACACTAATGTCATTTCAACTGAGGGAACTAAGCTGTCACCTAAAGACCCTTATAAAACACCATTACAGAATTCCCAACTGAAGAATACTCTGCAGGCATCTATGCACATTTACATGTGTCTCTTCTGACTTGTATTTTACAACCAATTCTTGTGCCAAAAGCAAGTGGAGACAGCTTCTCTTCTATACTGGGATTTCACTTAAGTGTTTCTTCTTTCTTGAATAAAGCCATAATTGAGAATAACTACATGGAAATTCTATAAATTTCTATAAATTTATATATTTGCCAAAAGTCCAGAAAGACACTCGGTTCTTAGGGAAAATGATGCTTCTGACATGTTGTGAATGTCCCAGCCTTGAAAGGGTTTAAAGCCAGGTTGAATGGAGCTCTGGCAACCTGGTCTAGTGGAAGGTGTCCCTGCAAGGTATTTGGAACTAGATGATCTTTAAGGTCCCTTCCAACCCAAACCAGTCCATGACACTATGATTCTATGGTACTATGATTAGTAATGATGAGTTTGGTGTCAATGCATCAGCTATGAGCAGGATAAAAAAAATTAGCTTCCCTTCTTTCCCTTCTCTGACTTTTCTCAGGTTTTTCTTATTATTACAGTTCTTATTATTTTTCTTATTTAAGTGGGTCAAATTTGGCTCTTAGTGAACATAGTTTATTGAACTAAAGCTTTAGTATGCCTACTTTTAAATAAATTTAGAATTTAATTTAGAATTAAAAATTATATACAGACAAATCAAAAAGGGTTTTTGAACACTATCCTATTGTGAATCTTAAGCATGATTTTGATAATCAAGACCTGATTTCTGAAGACAATGAAAAAAATCAGAAAGTCAGGCCAGTCAATGGCAATTGGTGACAAAAGAGACATAGCCTCTTTCCAGTCCAGAATTTGCATTCCTGTTTTGTTTCCCACCTTTAATGCTTTAACTCAAAATATGCAGAATGATCCCAGAGCAATACCAGGGACTGAGCTTTGTCTCATCTTTGCCAGAAGAAAGATCTGTCTTTAAGCCTTTCCAGCATTCTCTGTCACTGGTTCATTGCCCACATTTTATTTGTCACTGGAAGAGCTTCCATCAGGACAGGGAAAAAAATATTCCCATCTCATCCTTGCAGTACCTTACATTTTTTATGACACTCTGAAAATGTGAGAAGCCGACCAGTCTCTGCATACCCTACTCAATTTTCAGCACAGCAACTTTCTCTTGGTAATTCTGAAACTATACCCTGTCCTATCCCAACTTCTTCCCAGTTGTTCCCACAGCATTGGAAAGAGCTACCTATAAAGCCAATCTTCATTTTTCATTTTTGTTAATATAACTGTCTTTCATTGTTTTAAACAACTCTGAATGAGCATATTTTGGCTTTCATCATGATTTTAAAAAGTAATTTTTCTTTCTGCAAATGTACAAACAATAAGTATCATTCAGGCTCATGGTGAGGTCCTGGATTACATGTGCCTTTTAGGTCATGCCTACTATTGAATTAATTTGACATTTGCACATGTAAGAGCAAGCTGACAGTCCCCTGTGAGCTGCAGAGGAAGCAAGGAATTGAACAATTTGGGCTCGCTTTGCACTTAAATGTAAATCAAGGATCATTTCTAGCTGCTATTTAGACCCAAACACAGTCTGCTGAGTTTACTATACTCAGTAACCATCCACTCAGTATAATTATCCTACCTAGCAGAACTGCAGTGCATAATATGTCTTACCAAAAAAAAAAAAAAAAAAAAAAAAGAAAAAAAAAAAAAAAAAAAAAAAAAAACAAAAAAAAAAAGTAAAAAACCCACAAAAATGTATGTAAACATCTGAAGCCCTTTCCAAGACCAAATTAAGAATAATATCTCAAGATATTTTCAGATTCACCAGATAATTATCTTCTTGCTTGAAGGATGACCACGAACAAAATAAGTTCAAAAATTTCAATACAGTAAGCAGAATTTAATTAGCCTGACTCTGCTAATAAGAACATCAAAGCAGATGAACAGATCTACAGGAATCTGTGTTTAATTTGAAATAAATTGCATAATTCCAATTTATTTTCACAATCTTACGTTAGTTCAGGTAGTAACAATTTAATACATCAGTACAAATCAAGACACAGTTAAATATAGTGCCTAAATGGAGTCAGAGAAATTTAAAAAAAAAGACAATAAACCATTGCACAGTAATCCAAAGCAAAAAAAGCAGAATGCTGATTTGAATAATGCACAACAGTTTGACTAAAGCAGCATAATTTTAATATGTAATTAAATAGAAAATACCACCCAAAGACTAGATCAAATTCTTTCTCTTTAGGGACAAAATTAATTAATTTATGTTTGATTTGACTGATTGTCAGTAGTTTTATTTCTGTGAGGCAACCAAAATCACCAGATATTTTTTAAACGTAATTACAGCTTTTGGCCAACATTTTGATTCATCATTGCTGTCCATTACTAATGGCTGAGGACTATGTTCTGTCAGCTTAGTAACAAACTGGATTGTGTTCGAGGTTTTAATGAAAGAACTCATAATTCAAAAAGAAATATGTTTCTTCTACCCTTTCTTATGACAAAACTAAAGTCAGCTTCTTACAAGTCTCATAAATTATGCTGAAATGGAAATCAACACAACAATTATTATTTATTATTTTAATTTCTTCTTAAGGCCATTCTATGGTTAATAAGAAAATATCCAGCTATTTCAATATTGTTCATGGCAATGTTTACCCCATGAAGGCCCCAACATCCAGTAACAAGTCAGCAAAGCCATCAATAAACAGAGGTGAGAGACAACATCTCAGCCTAAGTGTCTCATGAAGGCAGGCTTAGCATTATTATAGATGTCTTTTTCAATGGGTGGTTCTCAATGTTTTGCTCTTGTTTTTTTTATTCTCTGGAGGAATAAAAAGCCAGGGTTGCCTAATTCAAAATGGAACTATTATTTTTCTTAATACAAATTCACTTCTTGTTTCTTATTGTATATATTGATGTAGGCTATGAGAATTATTTTGTTTTTACAGTACTGCACATAACAGAATTACTGGGGCTGTGATTCTTAGATTCTGTGACAATAAAAACAAATATCTATGAGAAAAACAGAAAACAAAATACCCGATTCACTTGTTCTTTTTTTCTTATGAGGGATAAACAAAAGGTTTGTGTCTTTGTTCATTAGCTAAAGAAACAAAATTAGGCTGAGATTCCAGACTCTGAATGGCAGTCTAATGGGAATAAGGCAAAAAAATGATTACAGAATTTGCTATTTCTCTCTACTTGGAATTGCAAAACATTGGTAATTGGATACAAGTACATTTGACTAATATTAACTATGATCAAGCATCAGATCAAAAGGAATCATCTATAATGTCAGTTGGAAGAAGGTATGATGATGAGTGGAATCTGTCAAGGGAGAGATAATCTGCTCTTTCTTTTTAATGTAGTTAGAGTAAAATCCAGAACAGGTTTGGATAGGATCCGACATCACTGACTAAACAGATTTCATTCTCGATGGCAAGGGTTCTCATCTATTCCATTCACAGGAGCAATCATTATGGAAATTGGTCAGGTGGTTACCTACAGAAGAATTTATCATGCACACAGGTTCCAGTAAATAGCCTGATTCCCAGA
Source organism: Cisticola juncidis (assembly GCA_013400215.1). NCBI lineage: Eukaryota > Metazoa > Chordata > Aves > Passeriformes > Cisticolidae > Cisticola > Cisticola juncidis. The sequence goes on along the minus strand of VXBR01009870.1, from coordinate 136,630 downwards.
AACAGCAATCATGAAAACATGGATCACCCTTGGCTAATCCGTCAATACAACCATCTGATTAGCAAGGGCAGAGAGAACAACGAAACAAGAAAAAGACAAAATGGGATGCAGATCAAAATAATATACTTGCTTCCTACCTAAGAACCTTAAATAATTCTTTGAAGAGTACTGGCACAGTAAGACTGAAACAATTAATGAGTTATAAATTGTTCACAGAACAGTATAGGAGTTCCTTCCAATTCCCATTGTAATTCTACTGATTTCATTACAAACCTATTAAATAAGTATACACCATTTCTACATTAATACATGTGAGCTAATATTTCTATAAATATGCTCTTATGAAACAATGGTGCTTCCCCTTTTGCAAAACACACAAATGTACAGAAAATACCACTAACAAAAAACTAGAAGCCCTACTACAGGAACTAAAGAATCATCAGATCACTCTAATTACAAACCACATTTCTCAGAGTGTGTCCTCTCTAACGCACATTCCTGTGTGCCTGTGCATTGCTTTAATTGCCTGAAAAAAATCCTCTCACACACACTTGCCTTCTTGGGAGAAGCTGACAGCACAAATATGCAGTGGCTGTTAATTATTCAATGCACTTACCATAAGACACTCAGGTATTATGACAATTAGCACAGTGTAAGAGCATATATATAAAATAATAGAACAACCCACACTGCAAGAGTCTGACAAAGCAGGAATAAATTAAAAGCTGGAGCAGCAAGCAAACATTAATAATTCCACTAGAGAAATGTTCTTTAACAGATTTTGAAAATCTAGGTCCATGCTTCTTTTCTATCATTCATATTAGCACTAACCCACATTGCTTTTCTGACATTGATTTTCCCTTGGTTTTTCAGAGTACTTAAGTATTATGTGTCTCTCTGAGGTCATCAGTGGCTCAACAAGACACAGTGTCTGCCATGCCTTCAACAGCTTGCACTGAAAATATCTGTGTAATACTTTAATTTGGTCTTTAAAGTTCTACAACTGCAAATCTATTCTAATCAAAAGAGGCTCAGTATTGTTGCATAAAGCCACTAGAAGAAATTGAAACAGCTCCAGATAACGTATTGCTTATGAGATCCACCATAGTGCTTGTTATATATATGAAAACAACTGCTCTTTTACAGAAATATTTTTGCCCACTCTTAACTCCAGGAAAATGAAAACATGAGAAATGAACAAGTTTGACTTTAAGGTTAATGCAGCAGAAATAATTTCATTTCAATCCATTCTCTTTCTAACCTGTGATTTAATTATTATTAATATTTAAGGCATTGTCAGGGTTCAGTGATACTTAAAACAAAATCTGTTAGGAAGGAATAACATTTTTAACATGCAAGTGCTCGTAAACATCAATACAGCTTTTTAGAAAATAGAATAATCCACTGGTTTAGATATTTCCAAAATTACAAAGAAATATGTAGTCTACATCTGCCACCTACTGTAAGAATAAAATACTGCAGGTCTTCTACCTGAACCAAAATAGAAAGATTAGTCTTTTAATTTTTTTAAAAAAAAAAAAAAAAAAAAAAAAAAAAAAAAAAAAAAAAGACAAATAAAATAAGTTTAAATAATTAGGATCAAAGATTGAAAAACTAAAGAATTACCAATAAAGAAGGATTAAATCATGGGTGTACTATAAAAATATAAATCTATAGTTTCGAAAACGTAGTTTTTATTTATTGTAGTTTTAAAAATGGTGTTCGAACATCATGAAGAAAATTAATCTATAATTTCAGAGTGTTTGGCACCACTGGGAGATTGCATATGAGTAAAACTATAAGCATCATAGTAAAAGTGCGAATGTTGGACTTTCTTCAGTGCTTGCATACATCTCTTAATATATAAATATGATTCCAGCTTTAAAATTTCATTAATATATGCAGAGACAGTGTAAAAGAAGTAACTCCAAGTTGTGGTGTGATTTTGTCATTGGACCACTCCTAAATATCAGGTATGTCCACGTTCAAGCACTGATTCCTGATCATCTATACCGTTTTTACCTTTCTCCACAGACCTGAATGAGTCCAACTGTATATATGCATGTCTATAGGTTCTGAGGCCATGGATCTTTTTCTGACTGCCCTATTTAGCAGCAGAGACCAAATTTGCATGAACTGACTGCAGTGGTGCACAGTCATCAGCTTCTTCTACCTAATCAGGACAGTAAAAGCATCACTGTCCTGGGAAAACATCACCTGGGAAAAGAGATGGTGTCAAAGAAATATTAGGAGGAGAGCTGTATTAGTAGAGCTTTCTTTAGAGCACAGGCAAAAATTTAGTATTTACCTGGGCAGATTTGGGCACATTCCTTATGGCACCCCCATCAATGGACCCAGATCCTGAACAGCAAAGAAACTTCTTCAGCTGTTCACAGATTCACAGAATGTTCTGAGCTGGAAGGGACCCACAAAGGTCATCAAATCCAACATTTAAGTCAGCTCCTCCTTATGATACTCATCATCAATGTTGGGGAAAACCAAGATGGCTTTGTTAGGCTTCAAAGACCATTTTTTAGAATCTCATATGAGGAAGAGAATTGAAATAAAATCAACTTGGACTCTGGCAAGCCTTCACAGAGGCATTACTTCATTTAATGGCAGACATCTTCATTTTACCTCTCAAAAGAAATTTGAGTGCTACCCTTTAAGAGACTAATGCCTGAAGAAAAGGATCTGCTAGCTGAGTAAACCTTAAGCCACATTACAGATGTCAGGATTCTTTTATTTTAATCACAAAATACCCTTCTTATCTATTTCTACCTGGGAAGATAATACTTTTCATTTTTAAGGCATTCATCTAAATTTATGCAGCATTTCTTATGCCCACAATACTTACAACTTTTATATCATTCTTTCTGTACAAGGATGTCTCATGAATGAGACCTCTACTTTGAAAAAACAATGTTATTGAAAAAGTGGAACTTTTACAGAATGTGTTTAATTTGAGGTATGTCAAGTGTTTTAGGAATATATATATAATATATATATTTATATTAATGTAAGTATTTAGGTTCATGTCCCTTTTTCTTTTTATTATTTTAAATATTGCTCAAAAGTGCTTTTAAACTGTGAACATACAATGTCCCACTTGAAGGGATCGCATCAAGCAAAATTTAGTCTGCTCTTTTTCTCTTCTGTTCTTGGTCAACTTTCAGTTCTCACGGTCCAAGCCCAGCTATCACACTGTTTTCTTTCACTAAAATATCAGATTGGGCAAAGTTACTTTCATTCTTTGCCTATGTTTTCCCAGGGAGAAAAAAGACACTGGGGATTTTGTTTCTGCTAACACTGTTGGCAACAAGACTGTTTCCAGATGGGTATTTCATCCTTCAACATGGGTGTTTCCCACTCAGGATCAGGGAGATGCTGCTGTTTATTTCTGGCTCAGATAACTATCTTCTCTTCCATGGAGACTGGAGAATTGGTGAGTAGAGGATGATATACATCATACATCACCTGCATTCAGAATGTAATCTCAGGCCAGGCACCTCATTTCTGTCCCACTTGCTGCTTCTTCTTGGGTACTCACCATACAACTCAAGCCCTCTTGTGTACCATCGCATTCAGTTCTGCTGAAAAAAAATATGTGAAAGAAAACAAAAAGAGAGAATAATGATGGAAAAAGGCCTATCTTTTACTGGAAGACCAAATATGAGCAGAGCTTCAGAATTAATTCTGTTTGACAAGAATCCCTCCCAAACATGACAGGAAGCTTTATTATCCAAATAATGAGGATTCCAGCTGAGGTAAGTCGGGGAAACGTGTGGACTAGTTTATGCAAATACAATCCCTCATTTAGCATCCAGGATATACAGACAAGTTCAAGAAGGCCCAGTGTTAATAAAAGCACATTAGAAGATTAAGAATATTCAAAATCCAATCACATTTTGCAGTAGACATACCTGTCCTAGAAATTCAGTATGGTCTCTGGAGGATTTACTGTATATTTCTGAACAGCAGAGCAAGTACAGCATGGTTTATAGAGATTTGCTACTATAAAAATGCAGAAGGCAGTGACCTGTATAACTGCATATAATGCTGCTATCCAAGCTCTTCATTAAGAGGAATTTCTTTCTCTCATCCTACCCCCCTCCCTCTGCAGAAGGGGATTTGAATTGCAGATAGCATCAGTCATCTTAATGCCACACTGTTAACCACCTGTGTGTTTCAGGTGCTAGACGTGAATTTCAATAGAAAACAACTGTACCAGAGATGTATCATCTAAGAAATAATCTTTGTATTTCTTATTTTTTCCTTATTAGGTTTTCCTTATTAGGAGTTCATTTCTATCCACTCTTCCCATTTTAGAAGAGCCATTCCCTAAACCCTCTGAGACACCAAGTGGCATTGGAATTTCAATACTTGTGGAGAGGATTGCTCTGAAAATCACAGCTGAATGCAGTCAATGCCCAGGGTCATGGCAGGGGAGTACCCTGCTCTGTTCACATTTCAAGTGAAGAGTGCAGATGGGAGAAACTACAAATGGCCAAACTTTTTTATCTCTTCATACAAACAGAAACTGAAAACACATTTGTCAATTCAAAGTAAGTTTCTCTTAGTTTAAGTAATTGAGAACACTATGCATCACTTTTCTTCCTCAAGTAATAATTCCCAAAAAAATAGTTAAAATTGCAAGACTAGATAAAGTAACTGCTTTTTTCATTTACCACTGGAAGGACTGCTATAGCACATCTTTGTCTGGATACCACCTACCATTTGCTTAATTTTGTCAGTCCACATTGTGAGCACACAAACACCCTTTCTCTTATACAGTTGCAGTATTCCCCTCAGGCAAATAAGGTAGCTTGCTGTAGCTTGCTCAGCCCACTACTAAGTTTCTTAATAATTGAAGTTAAGTACAAGAAAGCAGAAACAAGTGGTTATTCTCCATTAAAAGTAGTGGGGTAGAGAGGAAAGTTTCTTCTCTTTTCTATCTTTCAAATATTGATCCAAGGCTTGCTGTCTATTTCTGACACAGAACTCAAATTTGTATGCTGTGAGCATGTATAAACCTTACTACTAATTTTGCCACAGAGACCTGTTCTTGCTCAAAAAAGGGCTAAATTTGGCCCAGTAATTTCCTGCACATTATAGCAGATGATTTTTAGGATAGCTGGTGACCTTCTAGACATCTCTGTCTTTAGTCTTTCTTCAAAATTGAACATAAAAGAAACTAGCCGTGCAAGACAAAAATATGTTAGAAATGAATTAAATATATATATATTTCTGAAGACTCAGTCCCACACTGGTTCGTGGTTTAAATATGTCACTTAAATTAACCTACAACTAAGGAAACCATGAGAAAGAGATCAACCTGCTGAGTGTCCTAGAGTCAAAAGGACAGGACTATATTATAAAAGGGCTCTTTGGTAACAAATTATAGGTCTCAGGGTTACTGCTGGAGAATGCAGCAAAGCCAGAGATCCTTTGGAAATAAAAATGTCCATTGTTACAATCACAAAGAATGGACTAATTCCCTTCACTCTCTTTTCTCTAATCCCTGGTCAGTGAAACTTAATGCTTCTAGTTACAAGGGCAGTAGAGCAGAATCATTCACCTTATGTTGTACTATGAGGCTATAAGAAAAAGGAAAAGTTCAAAAGCTCAATTCTTCAATTTATTTTCAATATCTATTATTAAAACAAGCTACATTGCTACTTTCTCAGGATTCTTGAGAATCCCTATGAGTATTTTATCAGATTTCAGATTAAATTGATTATCCCAGATGAAACACAAGTATGAATCATGGTTTCCTCCTGAAAACTAACTAAATAAATAAATAAAATTGCTTTGGGCCACTCTTACAGAGAGAAATAATTTTCAAGTCAGTGAATCTGTCTCCTTTGGGATCCCCTCTTCCCCAGGGAGTGGATGGATGGCACATACCTACTGCAATCATTCCTAGACTTCAAAAGACTTCATCCCCTTTCTGTTGAGGATGGCCCTATGGGGAAGCACCCAGCTGATTATACACCCATATTTTAGAACATGAAAACTCTCAAGGAGAAAGGAATACTTCAAAAGCTTCCAGACTCTGGTTTGCTACCTATGTTACAAAAGGTCTGCCTGGCTTTTAACTAAGAAAATCACTTAGAAAATTCACAGCATAGGAAAAAATGCATTTTACATAGTGTAGGACAGGTGCTACTGGATTTCCTGTGCATTTCATAGTGCACTCATGCATAAAAAATGATCTTCATTTGCTAACTCCTGGGAACCAAGGGCGTGTGAAAAGTGATCCTGCACTTATGAGCCAGCAGAGGGGGCAGGATGAGTAAGTGATAGACAAACAGGAAATTTGCATTTTTATTTTTTAGAGACAGCACTGAAAAAGTTATTCAAATCAGTTTTGAAAAGTAATTAGTTCCTTCTAATAGTCTTGTCTTCGCTGTGCATGGTTCAGATAAGTGTACAGCTTCATGTCACGAGTTCTTCTCTGGCATGTGCTTCTTTCAATGAAAATGTAGACTAGAGGTGATGGATTCCACAGAGGATCCATAAATCTGCCACATAAATGAGCCCACTTTGTAATGGTGCATTAAAAAGAGATAGCTAGTCCTGCACAGTCCCTTACATGTATTAAAACCTAGGTGTTTCTACTCTAAATATAAGGATTACGGCATGAAACCCACAAAAATGAGTGGAAAGATGATGTCCCTTGACAGGTAATGCTGTGTAAACCCTTCTGCCTCTGAGTATTTCTAAAAGCCTAAAATTTTTCATTGCTGATTAAAAGTCAATGACACAACACCCACAAGGACAGTGGCTTCTGAGCAAAGGTGCAAAACACAACACAAAAAAGGCATTATTGTTGTTGTTATTATTATCATCATTATATTGTTTTGTTTTATTTTATAGTGCAAATGCTTACACACAGAGCAAATCAGCAAGGGGGTAAAACACGTGCAGCCTACAGCAATGTTTGGCTATCTCAAAGGAGGTAATATTTATTATACAGCACTGCAACAGTGCAGCCTCCCCTGCACTGAGAAGTGTGTCTTGTGTGCATTATGCTCTGCTCTACCAACACAAGGACAGGGTACATCTCACCTGACCTGGGATGCCAACAGCACAAACTGCTCACTGCAGGTACTGAGACAATCCAGGGAGACAAATAGGCAACTCCAGAGCACAATCCTTGCCATTTATTTGAGACCTACAAATTGGGATAAGATGAGCTGCACCATAGAAAGGGGCCCAGAGTGATTAGAGCACATGTAGAAGTCTGGATTTGAGAACTGAACCCCACCCACGCTGTCTGCTCCCGAGGGCCCATTGTCTCCACACTCTAGGCAGGCAACGAGCAGAAGCTGAAGCACTGGCAAACTACCACAGTGCTCTTATGGCTCACTGCTCTACTCACTGAAAAAGCTGGCTTTGGGGGAATTTTTTGCCCATAGTGCCTGTCTCAATTTTAATTAAAATATTTTAAATTCAATGAGTAAATTTGTCACAAACCTAAAAGTAAAGAAATAAAAAACCTGATAAATCAGTATGATGCTCAAAACCGACCTACACTCTAAGGCTGTCTTCATGCTTCATCAAAGAGCCTCTGACTAGAATTTTGCTCCAAACTGGCTCATTTCCTGATACAGCTGTACAGAAAGATTACAAAACTGGTCACAATTTGTGCTGTCATTACCCCTCTGCAACCAGCACATTAAGGTTGCAATTTACCAGCTCTTGTGGGACTCAGAACATTTCAGACACTATTTTAGCAAACTGCCTTAATCACAAAAGTGATGGAGCGATAACAAATGAAAAAAGTTTGGGATCTGGGGATCCTAATGGTCATTTTGAACACAAAATGTATCACACCAATGTGAGACTGAGTGGAAGAATGATATCTGTCCCTGTGGTTGCAACATATGAGAGTTGTAATTCTATTTTTAAGGGTTTTTTTAAGGATGAGAAACTATATTTTTTTTTAATATTGAGGTGATAATTTCACTGGTTTGTTAGTTAAAATTACCTGAGAAATTCAGACACTCCCATTTTCCCTGCAGAGAATATGAATAAAATAGCAAGCAGTATCTTGTGTCATATATTGACTGCTTTTTTTTTTCTATTTACTTTAGTTTATTTTATTTCAGACAGTTTAATCCTGCCTAATAAACTGTTCCAATACTAGTGGCCTGTTGATTTTTTATAATATTATCAAGGAAAACAACACTCATCTAAGAGCAAATACTAGAATGCATTGTTGCATTCTGTATAATCTCTAGCCATAAAGTCATTCACAGTATTTTTATGTACACAGAAAATATACCTCTTTTCATACAATATTTCACTTTTAATGCTCTTATGTTCATCACCTTGAGTATGCAGAAGATAGAGGAGCCTAGTTCTGAGAACGGAGATCCTGTCAGACTTCTCGTTGATACAGGCACATCCCATATGACAATCAAATTATTTTCTCAGGCTGATTCTAATGTGAATTTTAATAATACTCTAAAGCTGCACAGTGGCATAAAAGAGGTTAATTATACATAAAGTCTCTGCAAAAGCAGCTCATATGCTAAGATTCTACTCATTAGGGAATTTTAACAGGTAGTTAACTTCAGGCATACTTTCTTTCAGTTCATGGGGGCTATTCGAGCGTTTGAAGCAAAGCATCTCCTCTGGTACCCTGGTGAACTGGCACCTAAAGGAATAAAAGGCCATTAGGCAACTGAATATACCAAGGTTATTATATGTTCTTATAGAACTGATTCTAAAGAAGGCAAATATTCTGCTCTTCCTTAAGTGTCTTTAGTGGGTGTTTAATCCACAGTACCAGTGGAATTTTATAGCTCTTCTAAAAATTCTGGAATTGGAGTTTTGCTCTAACAATAGCAAAATCCATCCACTGACTTTTCATGAGGAAAATTAAATTTGCAACAGTTTATGTTCTTAAAGAGGCATGTAAGGACATTTTAGTTTGAATGTGCTGCACAGTCATATCTGTATGCATATCAGACAGATTTAACTTTACCAGAAACAGTTACTTATTTAAATTAGGGCAGTAGCAATCTAAACACATATCTACAGACAAATGCCACCAGGGCTTTCCTCAGACAAAACCCCAGTACTAAAAATGTTCCTCAGACAATGAACCATAGCACACTCATACAGTCCAGGACCTCATATATAACCTCTGTAATTTTTTTTTTTTTAATAATAACAATCCCACCGCTAACATGAATTATTTTGGTGCTGTTTATGTATCATAAAATCCTCACTGTAAGCATCAAAGAGTTACATTAGGTATTCATGGCTTCAGAATCCTGTAATTCTCCTGTTTGAACTCCTTACCCAGGTGCTGCAGACACATGTCAAGCAACCCATCCCAGTCAGTTCTCATTGCTGTTACCTAAAAGGATTCCCTGCTGCAGAAAACTCCTGTGCTGCCATAGGAATGGCAGGATACAGAAAACAGACTCTTTTATAACAACAGGCGCTTCATTTATAGTGCACATATACTGTAAGTGCAGTCCTGGGTTTCCTACCAGCATGCCTGAGCTTAATTATACCTGCTGTAGTCCTGAATCACCAGGCAAAGGCCTGGAGTAGCACTTCAGTGCCTCCCTGAATTCCCAGAATAGCTGAGATGGAGCCTGCAGACAACTAATGTGTTGCAAGAACAATGCAACAGTCATTTCATGGGGTGAACAGAGGGATTTCAAAGGAGCTGCCACAGAGACAACACATTGTTGGGAAGCCAGAGATACTGTTTTGTGTACTTCTCTTCTCTCTAACATGTGCACTTGGAGCTAAGATTTTCAAAATGAAATGAAATATGAAGTCTCCTAGATCAAATTTTAACACTGGGAGGCTATTTGTTTGTTTTTCAGCTGCTGGGTTGGGGTTTTTGCAATGTATACATCCATCATTTTTCTACCTTGTAAATAAGTTTCTTCACAGTTTTCCTTCTTTCTGCAGGTTCCAATGTTTTCTTCATCTTTTGTATGTTCACTGTTGCTGCCTAGCACAAGTGAAAATTTGGGTTAGCATTCTGGTTTTACCCTCCCAGAGGTGTTTTTGTAGTCTGAAACTTCTGCTTCTTCTGCAGTCCACCTTTCTTGTAATGCAAGGATGGAAAGTCTCTGGCTCCTGGGCAACTTCTGACTCTCAAGACATTCATGGCACAAGACTTGCTACTGCACATCTTTCTTGAGAAGGGCAGTACTCACCATGAGTCAAGGACCCTCAACTGGCTTCAGAGAGGAGAGCATTCCTTTCTTCATGTGGTCATTGCCACCTCTGGTGTCCCTGCAGATGCATTCAGCATCCAGAATGGGTTTTAAGGCTCTCAACCAGATAAAAATAATTATTTTCCAACTAATTTTTAGGAAAGCTCCAAAATCCTACTTTATTGTGCCCTAACTGCCTCAACCATATTCCAGCATAGGTATTTTTTCTGCTAGATCAGACAAGCAATTCATTTTGTCCAAAGCTGCACTTACATACTCTGCTAAACTTCTCAGCTCTTTATCCTGGTAAAACACTTGTTCTACACTAAACTGAACTGTATCTTTTGACTGAAATCTCTCTTCCATGGAATAAAATAACTGTTGAAAATTCATTGGAATAGAAATACAGACCACAGTGAAAGTCACTGACAAGTTACACACAATTTCTGTTTTCATACGGTATTTTAGGCAAACTGTAATGTAGTCCAGCCTGTACATGACACATCTCCAAGACACAAAAAATGGAGAAAGCATATTAAATCATTTTTCAAGGGTTTTTTTTGGACAGCAGACTAATAAAAGTAATATATTCTACAGAAGAAACAAAGAAGGTGTTAGGGGGACTTCATACAGGGATTTAAAAATCTAGGGATAAGGAGCTCTGTGGTTACCTTACCCTAACTTGAAACAGCTTCAAAGAATAAACATGTCTTTATGAATAATACAATATTCAACTATGTTTGACCCCGTAAAAACTTATGCCAGGATTTCCCTTTGGATAAAAAGTAAACACATCACATTTTCGATGTACCTTTCCAGAAACTCAAACAGAAGCTGTGTTATAACCTCACTGGGAAAGCAAGGCATCAGTCTGTGCATCTGAAATACTGCTAAACAAAAACACTCAAGGCAAGAAGCTTGAGCAGTGGTGCTTCCATCACCTGAACTGCTTAACTCATATACAGAGGTCAGGTTTAAACTGTGCCAAGCAGCATCCCCTGGGGCAGTGCCCAGGCAAAGTTCAGGAGACACCACATGCTGTCTGTCATTCCTAATATGTGGTCTGGCTTAGACTGCATTAGCCTTGGCTCCCTTCACACACTGTATCTCAACAGGGTTTGCAGAGGCTGAACTGTCTCTGCTGGCCCTTGTGACACATGCCAGACCTCGCAAAAGATATTCTCAGACTTGTAGGATAAATTTACCAACACAGTGAACTGCCCGTCCTCATGTTGTTTCAGACACTTTGAACTGAAAAACAAAAAGAAAAAACCCCAAACAAACAAAACTCCCACAAAATTATAACTATTTTCTAACAACAAAAAAAAAGCATGGCATGAAGCCCAGAAGGAATCCAGAGCCAAGTGAAGTTTGGTTCCAGCCAAGATGTAATACTTGGCCTTAAGACCAGAGGAAGGTCCCTTATCATGTTTTATTTAACAGTAGAGAAGCAGTCATTGCATCCTCCTATCCTATCATCTTCACAACATTAACCAGTAGCAGATGTTAAGAGGAAATGTGTATGAAAAGGTTCCACAGGCACTTCTTTCCAAAGTCTAGAAATTCTCTGGTTTAGGATTTCCAGGTTCAGATGTTGACTCCAGAACACTGTGCTTGATAGTTGATTTTGTTTAGTACTATTATTTGGACTAACCCACACTTTTGATTTCCAGAATGCCTTGCCACAGATGAGCCCTACAACATAATGTTCCATCTCTGTAAAGAAAAAAAAAAAAAAAAAAAACCAAAAAACACTTGTTTTTTGCTCCTGTTTTAAAATATACTGTGCAATTATTTCATTGGCCTACACCTTTAATTTCTTTTCACTAAAAAGAGTTTATCTACAAAGTTCCTTCTCTCTGAAACTCTTCCATGTCTTGGCCTGTACTGCCTTATGTTTCTTATCTTTCCTAATTACATTGTGGCCCTTTCTTGTCCTACTTAAATGCTGTGGATTTTACTGCATACATTAATCAAGGCGTGGGTGATTTTATGTTGTTTAAAATATATATGTGGTGGATATACAACAGCAAAGTAATTTGCTTTCTAAATAAGTCTAACATTTCCTAACATTGTACTGAATTTGGACCTCTTGAGCACTGAGTTCATGTTGTCAGAGAGCTATCACAAGGTCTCCAGGCCTCCTGCTAGGGAGTCACGGATAAATCACAGCTCAGTTCTGTACATATAGAAGTCATACTAACAGTTCATCAACTGTTTTTTTTTCCTGTCCATTCTTAATAACCTGTAAAGAAACTAATCATTCATTTTAAAATAATATTAAGGTACAAGAATTTATACACTTACCCAAAACATATTGATTTTCCTTCTAACAAACTTAATTGAACAAATTATACTTATCTACAAGAATAAAACACAAACTTCTGTTCATTAAGTAATTAAAATTCTAACTCTTTCAAATCTATGATCCTATGTTGTGCTGATGCCTTAAGGCTGATTCTGCATAACTGCAAACTATAAATCAAGAGCAGAATAACTCGGGTAACAGGACTGATCAACTCAAAATACAAGCTTCTCCTTACACAGCATAGTAGTGGTTATGGAGAAGCACAGCTCCCTAGCATTAATAGCACAGCTGCAGCTTCACCTTCTTATTTCTCTGCACTGCTGATAACAACAGCAGCATTTCCTGCCTACTTTGCACTCGTGCAAATGACTTCATAAACAACAAGACAACAACGAAGCATTCTTTTTTTGACTCGCTCTAGCTTAATGCCCCCGGAGGCTGTACAGGACAAGATTTTTGTCCCACATAACTTACTTTTACATGGAAAAGACAGCAATATATTAAAAAAAAAAATTTAAGGAGATTGTATGAGGCAAAGACTTTAGGTAAGAGCAAAGAAGGAACAAAAACAGGTAAGAGCAAAGAAGAAACTTTCTGTCATGTAATCAGCCTCCCATGGTTACTAATTGAATTTCTTCAAATAAAAGTTGCTGCAAAAATACTACTTCAACAGCAAAAATTCCACGTGGCAACCCTTTCCCAAACAGGATCAAAGAAGTCCCTATGGACCTATACAGTGCATTCCTGACAGCAAACAGTAATATAACATGTATTTAAAACAACTGAAGAGAAAGTACATCCAAATTTTATTCAAAAATAATTAGTAATATATTTAATTATTCATTAAGTCTTTCTTATCAAACTCTCTAACTTCCTACTCTGAAACTACAGTTCATATGTAAAATAAAAGGAAACTTTTTTGTAAATCGTAATTTGAATATAATTTTATTTCTCTTCTACCAAGTTACACTCTCAGGCAATAACTGTCTTTACCGTATCTTTACTTAATAATTCATTTTTTCATATTATTCAAATGCTTTTGGGGCTTTGGTATTGTGTTTCTGGGGTTTGATTTCATTCATTTCAAATATAACCATGTTAGAGAGTCTCCAAAGAATAAGTCAGAAAGAGTTGGCATAATAAAATAAAAATGGCACAACTATGGTAAAGAGCTGATTTTTGTAGAGGGCCACTCTGTGAGATTTGAAAGTTATCATTATCCCTATAGGGCAATACAATTTGAAATTTCTGAAGTTAGTTATACACTTTATAAGGCATTCTAAAGATAATAAGACTATTTGAACTTTAAGAAGATAGTGGTGGCATTTAAATGAAGAACTACCCACACCCTCTCATATATTTGTTTCAGTACATTATTCTTATGTAAGCAGGACTACTAATTTGTTCTTAAGAGTAGGTAAGTACTGAATAAGATTCTTTTTTAAAAAATCAGAGAAATAGTGGGCTTTTTTTGTTGTTGTTTTCTAGGTGATTATTGGATCTCAAGATATAAAGGATCTAGGAAAAAAAAAAAAAAAAAAAAAAAAAAAAAAAAAAAAAAAAAAAAGAGATTTAATTCAGTCTTTCCCCACTCTTTCTTGTAATATACAAATGAGCTATTGTCAGCTGGGACCACTACTTGCTCTTGCAATACAATGCATAGCCTCATCCTATATTTCTTAACATTTAGGAGAATGTTAAAAAAGGGATCAAAAAATACTGAAATTCCAGTGCTGAGGTCAACCCAGGTGAGCCCAGTAAAGGTTAGTTTTTATTTTAGTTCACAACCTGAGAAAAATAACACTGTTTTTCCCTGATGAAGAGAAGTCTCTGCATACCTGTGTAGACCATTCACAGTCCTGCCAGTGGAGCAGAGCCTGCGAGGCTCCCGGACAGGCTACATGAACTGTAGGATTTCCATTTCTATTTCTGGATCAGGAGATGTTTTATGGTTTGGTATATGACGTCAATTGGTACACAATATTTAGATAAGGAGAACAGTTGCAATGGATTCCAAATCCTATTTTCTACTGATCTTAAGACATCCTTATTCTTGCTGTTTTAAACACCATAAATTTGTGTCCTGGGTTGATGCTGGCCAGATGCCAGGCACCCGCAAAAGCCACTCACTGACTCCCCTCTGCAGCCAGACAGAGGAGAGAAAATTTAACAAAGTGTTCATGTGTTGAGATAAGGACAGAGAGAGATTGCTCATCAAATACCATCATGGGCAAAACAGCCTCTGCGTAGGGATATGAAAGTAATTTCTTACTTTAAAAAAATCAGAGCAGAATAATGAGAAGGAAAATACAACCTTAAAAAACACCTTACCCCCAACCCTTCCCTCCTTCCCAGCTTTACCTTGTACCCCAGAGGTGCAGGCAGACAGGGAGTGAGGGTGGTGTCAGTTTATCACCTGAGGCTTCTCCTGTTGCTCAGAGAGAGGAGTCATTCCCCTGCTGAATCATGAGGTCCCTCCTGCAGGAGACAGCTCTCCATGCACTTCTCTGATGTGGCTCCATCTCACAAGCAGAATATGGGTCCATCCCATTGGCAACAGTCCTTCCAAAATTCCTGCAGTGTGGGTCACTCTTCCACTAAGTGCATTCCTCCAAGGACAAGCTGCTCCAGCCTGGGAGCAGGGCTCCTCTCTCCACAGGTCTCCCATGGGTTCACAGCCTCCTCCAAGTATCCACCAGCCTCAGCACAGGCACCTCCACAGGCTACAGGAGGATCTCTGCATCCCTGTGATGCATTTCCATGGGCTGGAGGGGCACAGCTGCTTCACCATGGTCAGTGCTGCAGACTGCAGGGGAATCTGAGCTCTGGCACCTACAGCACCTCCTGCTCTTCCTTCTGCATGGAGCTTGGTGTCTGCAGAGCTGTTCTTCTCACATATTCTCACTCTGCTCTTCTCTGGCTGCAATTAGAACTGTCCCCTAACTTTCTGTTTTGATTACCGTCATTTCTGATTGTCCCAGCCTTGGCCTTCAGTGGGTCCATCTTTGGAGCCACCAGGGACTGGCTCTGCTGGACACTGAGGAAGCTTCTGGCAGCTTCTCACAGGAGCCACCCCTACAGCCCTCCCACTGCCAAACCCATGGCCATGCAAATCCAATCCAGTTTGATTAAATCAAAATTGTGACAATGATTTTAGGCTGCATGAAGGTTTTAATGTACATAAAAGTATATTTTCAGTCTAAGGACACTTAAAACTCTGACAATATAATATATACCACTATTTTCATTGCCCACACAACTTACAGGGTTTGGCTGGAAAACAAAGAAGAAAAAAATTCTTCACAGTAGTCGTCACTATGAATTTGATGGCTAGAGATCTATCCAGTATGAATCTCTCATGCTATGTTCTGCATGTCTGGAGTTTTCCAGTCAGTGGAAAGTTAGCAGAGACTTTGTCACAGTCTTGTGCTAGCAGGCTAAACTAAAGACCCTACAGCAATACAAATTTAAATATTTCATAGAAAAAATTATACAATTTCTTCATAACATAAGACAGTTTATTGCCACCAGCGTTAATCCTTCTGTTTCTTCTGAAAATATTTGTGCCACAGCCTTTAGGAATGGAAAATCTGGTGGAACCTGGAGAAATGCAGGGTCATATCTAAGATTGGGAAGGAGTCATCTTCAATAGCTGCTACATGGTTATGTAAAAACAGACACAATATCCTCATGTGCTGAAATAAACACTACCTTTCACAGTCTTTCCCCCAAGTGAATTGGTTAAATTATTAGACTCCTAGTCTGCAAATTTAATATTTACACACTGGCATCAAACTTTTCAAGACATAGATTAACAGCAGAGAAAAACCTGCCCAGACATAATTACCCTATTAAAAGACAGCAGGTAGCAAACTTTTCCTGGAAGAAGAGAAGGGTTCCTTTTCACTTAGAACACAGCAGAGGGTAAAATAAATTTCCCAATTATCTTAAGTCAATCTGTTAAAGCACACTTCTGAGTCACAGGTACACTTATCAACAGCATCAATTCTTCATTAGATTTCTCCATTTTTTCAGTCCCAAAAATTTAGCTAGACCTACTGGTGAGCATTAATCACAGTTAACATTGTGCTCTTTTTCAAAGAATACTTTTTCAAAGCCAAACTCTATTAGAAGTAGGAGTGAAAAAATGTATTAAAAGGAATTTTTTGTTATTCCATTTCCCACCTCCTACTCATCTCCCCTCCTAATTCCCCCTCTCACCCTTCCCCTCCTCTTCTTCCTGGAAAGAATCACATATAAAATTCAAAAAGTTCTTAATTAAATGGAACTAGGTTGATAGAAATTACAAAAAAATCTAGTATGAGTTACTGACAATTTTAAGATAACTAAATATACTTACTTATATATTTAGGCATTTCTAAAGATGGTCAATTAATTTTTTCAGAACAAAACCCACATCCCACAGGGTAAGATGACTGACACAGTACTCAGTATGTTGGGGGCTTATTTAGCACCTTTTTCATTGAAACAGACAAATTTAATATTCTTTACAAGTTCATTAGTGTGTTCAAGTAAGTAAGCACTTAGCAAACTAAAGTGTTAAACCATATAGTAATCACGTTGCAATATCTAAAAATGTGAAAACATCTGAAGATCTGGATTTGTCACTCTCTGTTTAAGAGGAGAGTGATAAAGATATGTCATCTGGCTCTAGCAATACTTATCTGTAGAGAGCTCTCATTCACACCACTTGCAGTTAGATAACAGTACAAGCCACAAAGAGAGAGAAACAAACAAATCAAAGTATTTTCAGAGGCGGCCACAGGCTATTAGAGCTAAGATTTGCCAATGTTAGCTGTGATAAGATCTCAAACAGCCTTGCATAACAACCACATTAAAGACTTCAAATTTCCTTGTTATTAATAATGAAATTACCATTAACATCTGAAACAGAAAGATAGAAAGAGAAGAAAGATGTACCTCTGTAAGGACTTAAAGGCTGCTGAAGATCATTAGAGTTGGTGTCAAGCTTTTTATTGGAAACACTGAGACTGAACTTTGAATTAATGAAGGTCTGCCTTTGGATTTGGGCTTGCCTAATTAAATCTGTAACTGAACAAAAATAACAGCAGCAATGAAGAAAATTTTGAGCCCAAAACCAGATTTTTCTGTGGCAGAAAAGGCACAAACACTCTGTGCATTCATTTAGAAATTTAGCGAAGTAGAATATAAATAAATTCAGTCACAATACTGAACTTAGGTGGACTCCTGATTTCACTGTAACTCTGTGGCTACACCTGAGCAGCTTTATGTACTACAGGTCCAGGGGCTGAGCCCTGTAGGATCTATGGCTGTCATGGCTTATAACTACAGGTGCAGCTCTTCCGTACCCATTGTGGGGTGGCACAGATGTGTGTCCAAGTAGCCTGACACAGGCTCACCCAGGCCATTCCCACAATGTGGTGCTCTCAGCCAGTGTTTTCTGTGTTTTTGCCTAGAGTTGACACAGGAAGACTCATAATTGCAATGAGAACTGCAAACGGTTCAGCTTTGAGAGGCAATTCTGCTGCCAGTTTTTTCATTTGTCTTAGCTGAGAGAGCAAAAATGCTGACATTCCTTCACCTTACCTCTCGCATGCATAGTATAAAAATTCTGCCAAATTTCTTTGATAAAACAATTTGAGACCTAAACATGCAAACAACTATAGAAATGCATAATCGTGTTATGCAGGTTGTTTATGTGCAGGAATGTCAGAGGTATCAACAAGAACACAGAAAGCAAACAGCGCTAAAAGCAGCATGTTTGTGATTGTAGCCCATGAGCCTTTCTCACTGAGCTTTAAATTTAAACAGTCATGAAAATAGTAACAAGAGGTCCAACAGTTTTTCACCTGAAGAGATATATTAATATTTAACCTTTTTCAGTTTGAGAAATTTTGATGTGCAAATCTTCACATGTAATAATTGCTGTACTTATACAAAATAAACAATTGCATAATATTTGCACTATTGACACAAAATAAAAGGCCCTGCTATTTCTTTAGAATTCTCCCATACATAGATATGTGGATGTACGTACATCCTGCAGGGACAATCCTTCTACACTTAAAAAAAAAAAAATAGAAACTAGTTTTCATTGTTCAGAGCATGTAATAATAATGAGATTAGAAGAAAAACTTTTTCCCCTAGACACACTGTATCTGCTAACTGAAAGACCTCCTATGTCAGGTATCTGGGATGGGCCAGAGTTTTACTCATCTTTAAAAAGAGTAGAAAGGAGCACCTTGGGAACTACTGACCTGTCAGCCTCACCTCTGTGTCTGGGAGGATCATGGAGCAGATCCTCCCAGAAACTGTGCTAAGGCAAACAGAGATCGGGGAGGTGATTCCAGACATACAGCATGGCTTCGTCGAGTACAAGAGTGGATGGATTAGATGGCATTTAAAACATGCTCTTCCAACTCAATCTATTCTGTGACTCTAATAATGACTATGACATTTTCCAAGATCCTGATCCCAGGTATGAGTAAGGAAGATCTAAATGTTTGCTGTTTTGAGAAAGTAACTTATTGGCTTTTTTTTTTTTCCACACATACCAAAGAGGATTATTTACACTAGAGAAGCAGTCTTGTCAAATCACCTAATTTGGAATACCAAATTTGTGTCCTATGTCATGGGTTTTAATACAGAAGCCGAATATTACTTCATGGGTTAGTATGTGACATATAGATGCTCAAACCAAGCGAGACCAAGGTGTCACATATACTATTTCCCCATTGCTCTTTATTGAAAGAATGGTTTACCTTAGCTCGATTTTATTGCTTGTTTGTATTTGCAATATTCAGACACATAGTGAGTTCAACAGTGATAGTAAGTAGTCAGTGGCAGTACCTTGAGAAGCAGGATTGTATCTTCATCCTAATCTACGTTTGGCATTAGAAACTATGGATTCTCAGGACACCTCTTCTCTTCTTCCCAGAGAGACTGGAGAGCAGGTATCTGGTTTACACTAAAAGGAGAAATATTACTTCCCTGCACAATTAATCCCATAATCATTTTTAAGGTGCTCAAGATTAAATGGAAGAATTAAGGTAATAAACCATGTAAATGTACATTATAGAAGTAAAATATTTTCAAAATTAGATAAGAGACTGGAAATTAAATGAAATTTAGAATTGCTATGAAATATAATAAAGGACAGGTGTTTAGCAATTAAAAAGGATGATCCTTGTAACTGGGGCAGCTGAAAATGGTAAGAACAGATGTTCCTTAATAATACTTCCATATTAGTTCTCTTTTTACAAAGAATGCTTGATTTTCATTTGCTTCCCTGAAAATACTGCACTACTACTAACTCATTTAAAAATTGGAAGCTAGTGATAATACTTTCATTAGCAGTTTCATATACTGTAAAATTGCACAATAAAAATAATTGTGCATTGGTTTTAAACATCAGTTAGGTGGTTATTGCATAGTCATTTGCTAGGGTTACTAAATATTAAATAGTGCTTTTTAACTACAGTTGTTAAAAAAACCATCAGACAGTGGAGGAAACAAAAAATTCTTCTGCAGAATCATCTGTTGACTAAATGAATGGGCTTTCCTCCCTCATTCTTTCTGATCCTATCAAGATCTAATGATAAAATAACTCACTTAATATTGCCTGTCCTTCCAGAAGACATTTTAATGATCAGGTATTTTACATTATTTATTTTCCAATTGGTGAAATATTTAGAAGAATTTTATTTACATTCTAACATTTCACAGCACTAAATTCATAAGGATGATTCACATTTTTATCAGGGTAATTTTAGAGATGTTTTCTAATGACCAGTGCTGGCATTATACACATACAAACATCCAACAGACCCAAGGTCAAATTTTTCAGATTTAGCTTTTCATTTTTGCAAATGTCATTTCACACACAACTTGAGCAAAGACGCACTTTTATATTCCTGATTGAATACCCTACCACCAAAGAATCTGACAGCAAGCTGAAGAGAAAGATTTCCCACTTCTGTAGATTTATGTCTGTATCTAGAAGTTGCACTGTAGATAATGTATTATAGATTACAGAGATATGTCAAAACCCACTCTCAAATATATGTGAAATATGATGATGAAAAATACACATGAGATAAAATATTTACCTCAAACTTATCTGTACCTGATGCAAAATTATCTTCTTTTATTTCCCCTTTTCCTAATCTAATTCTCTTCTGCCTTCAGTGTTGCTGCTTCATTGGCTTTTAAAAAGCATGTGAAGTGACTGGCAGGATACACAGACTGAGAAAAGCCCTGTGCTGTTCTGTGAAAACATGACCAACACCCAAACATTAAGTGAGAGAGTAGGGACATCAGCTGTTGAGTCCACTGGTTGCTCCAAAGTGCTTCAGATGGGACCACAACCATTTACTGAGTTTGCTATGATCTGGCCAAAAGCGCATAATTTTCACACTGTTCACAAAGTTCACAAATTTAAGAGAATTATCAGAAAAGTGTATCTGAATTTGTCATTTATTTATTTATTTTTATGCAATTAGAATCTATCGTATTTTAGTTAATTTGAGAGGAAAAATACTAATCTTTTTAGAGAATATACTAAGCATGCATGTTCAGAAGTAAAATATCCATTTTGAGTCTTAGCCTGCTGAAATGAGATTTCTATCTTCAGTGTTGATACTAAGATCTAATACAGTTCTTATATACCTAAAATTCAGAGGTTACAAAGCATAGCTTTTAGATGCCTTGGGGTGATTTAGGTTTATATACTACAGAGAAGAAAATATTGGGACAAAGGAAATTATTCTTGTGTCAATGTTGAACTCTTGTTTTTTAATTTCCTGAAATGGGATTGAAAGTTTCATTCTGAAAAAAATACAACTGACTGATGTGAAGTCAAAAAAATGGTATCAAACCAGCTTCTAATCAGCTTCTAATGTTGCCTTTTGAATAGACAATAAAACACAATGGTAAGATAATGGAAGTCAGGGAAATGTCAAAAAAAAAAAAGTGTGAATAATATAAAGCAGGAGATAAATTTGTCTAATAACTGAGGCAAAACTGTCACTTTAGAGTGAAATGGCTTTCTCAGTCTGCTCAGATGAATGTGGTCAAACAAACAGCATAATAAAATTAAGATATATATTTTGCTTTCTGTTATTGAATTTACTAATTATTACTTGGAGAAAGAAATTTTCAAAGCAAAGCAACAGTACATTGTTTACATCATTATTAGCAATATAATTTGGCTCTTAATTTCAACATTTAGAAAGGCACAAATTGTTCCAAATGTATAAAAAGATTTTTGGTATGAAGTGTAACTTGGTACTGAGGTCAAATTATTCTGTTGTCTAAGATTTCCATTTTAATAGTGCAATTTAAAAAGAGTGTTTAAAGAATTTTTAGTGGTTCTCAACTACAAGTATAAAGGACGAAACCAGCATATTCAAACAACCATTTGCCATGTGTTTGGCATTCTGTCCATATAATTAATGCCTTGTTGAATTTAAAAGACCTTTCGTGCAGTGACTCCAGTGTACTTCACAGTTATAAAAAAACCCAACATTTCATGACTCCATATGAACCAATAAACATCTCAAAATGAAGCTTCTCTTTCTACTGCATATTGATGTTACTGGTTTGGTACCACTGACCTAAAAAGGGCAAAAATATTGCACTTGCAAGTTTACACACAATTTGTGCCTATTCAAACTGAGCATCTATCACAGAATCAGGAATTAGTATGGGTTTTTCACAAACTATTTTAGGCATTTCACAGTCTGAATGCAATAAGAATGAGTTCTTTTAGCAACTGTATTTCAGCATGGTAATTTAAACGTTTTAATGATTTCATACCGTTCCTTTCTCTCTTCTGTGTATACAAAAAAGTGAGTCTATGCCAGAATAATATTTATTTGCTTCACCAGGAGCCATTCACTTAGCAGCAGGAGAGATACCTATATGAGGTGTTTGGAACAAAAGTTACCTCTAGGGTTATGCTTTATATGGGGAATATCTTAATTAAGTTACATTGCAATATTGAAACCTGAGAATGAGGTCGTAGCCTGCTGTAGCATGAAAGCCTTTAATTTGCACACTTCTGTTGTATTGAATAATCAAGGAAAGTTTAATAGAGCACTCCAGAGCCCTGGGTGTTCAGAGTTTCTATGCAGTTATATTGTGTTCTCTGTGCTGTGGTTTAACTCCACATAGTTATTTAGGAGCTCATTTAAGGCAATTAAAAACTACAGCTGGGTTTTTGTTGGACTGGCTGTGCTCAACCTAGTTGGGTAATTAGACTCAAATGGGTACCTTGCACCCACTTCAGCCTCAGACTTGTGTGTGAAGCAAGATTTTTTTTCTCAGAATTTTTGCTCTTACAGAGAACAAACAAATATGTGTGATTTACAATAGAGTCATAAAATTATTTCTTCCTTGCTAATAACAATTCACATTAAGGTGACATTTTAAAAAGAATCCTAGGTCGCTTACATTCAAAATATTTTGGCAGCTCTTGGGATTTCTTAGTATTGGCTTAAATCCCACGTAAGATTCTTTACTAGCCTCAGACCTCAATAACTTGAAATGTTTGCTGGAGCTCATAAAACCACCTAAGTGCCATTTGTGTGTCAGTAGTTGCCTAGGTCTGAAAAGTAGGTCCTCAGGAGCCTGCCTCAGCTGCCAGGCATCCTCAGGGCTCCTGCATTACTTATGCAAACAGCTTCTGCAAAGCAGGTAGGCTGGCAGCTGAGCCTCTGCTTCCAGACATGCCCACAAATCCCCAGGCAACATCCTGTTCAGGGCCATCAAGAGCATTTCACAGCTGTGTCCTACAGGGATTACAAACAACACACCGTCCTACCTGCTCTGCCTCAAGCAGCTGGGAGGCACAAAGAGAGGGGCACTGCAGGGACATCTGTGCTACTTGGCTGCACTGGTTTGAAAGCAAAACCAGTGAGACTCTGAGTCAGAAATACAATTTAATAGAGAGAGAACAAACAACAAGAAAGGTAAAAATAAAATAAGATAAATGCAATAGTACAAAGGACCACAGAGTCAGAATGCAAACCTGACACCCTGTTGATCAGGGTGTTGGACGCAGCCTGAAGTAAGTCCTCCCAGAGTGACCACTGTGGCTCCGTTGAAGTAGAAATGATCCTCAAGAAAGGGTCCAGTCTTCCTCTGAGAATTCAGTAGAAAACAAGCTCTCTTGGTGTTTGGGATTGCTGGTTTTATCCCGGTGGAAAGGCTTTGGCTTCTCCCACTGGGTGGAGCATCTCACAGTGGAATGAGGTGATGTTATCAATCATGTGAGAGGCCTTCAATGGCCCATTCACAGGTGATATCCCTCAGAGGAGGATGGATGGAGGAAGAGATAAGGAGGCACTGCCTTATCTGGTGTTATCAGGTGTCCCATTAACAGAGGGCACCTGCCCTCTTTCCACCCCTAGAGTTACAAGAGATAAAGAACAATATCTCCTAACTGGTTCCAACAGATGAAAATAGAATACAAATTTTTGGTTACATTTTTCAACGCAAGACATTGCTACATAAGGACCAGCCAGCTCGAGCCCCGAGCCCTTCGGCACAGAAACTGTTCCTGCATCTATTCCCTGAATGTGTTTTGAACTGTCCCAATTCACCCCCTTAAGGATGAATCTGCAATATAGAGGGCTAGCCCTGGCTGGCCTGGAGGCAATCAGCATTACACAACTTGTAAGGCTACGGGTCAATTTTTGACTCAATAATGACTGGCCATGGACAGTGAGATCCTTTCCATTGCACTGAGCTTCCTCCAAAATGCAACCAGGAAGACAGCTGGGTCTATGACAGCATTCAGAAGTTTAATTCTCATCTAGACCTGAGAAGACATAGAACATCCTCAGCCTACAAATACAGCATATTTTAAGGCAAAAAGTCCTTTCTGAAAGGAGTGGGGGGAAAAGTTGTACAAGAAGTAAAACAAAAAGGAAACAAAAGACTCATTCTGCAGCCTTGTAGTTCTGCTCTTGGGTGACAAAGATCAGCTGAAGCACAGAAGAGTTTAAATCATATTCCCCAGATACCACATATTTTGTATGAAGTGGAATAAATTCATCCATGAAGCTACATGAGGAATATGCTGCCTCAAAACACCCCATAGCCCAGCAAACAGAGAGCTATTTCAGAAAGCTGGAGTTGGAATTCAAGAACCTACTCCAAATCAGTCAAAATAAAGTCTGAAAAGCAATTTTCTGAATTTCAAATTTAGACATCCTAATCTCCCATTGCACAATCTCCCATTGTGCTGATTGATTGTGGAAAAGCCTGAGGAAATTGTTCTCCTCTTTAATATTTTCTGTTGATTAACTTATACATCCTGCTTCTCAATATAATGACCCCTGCTAAAATCATCCTCAGAATTCGATTTTCCCCGTGCATGCTTACAGATGTGTGTATCTCTGACCCTGCCAAATCCAACAAACCTGCTTGCAGCAATTCAGCACATTTCCATGCCTAACCACACCGGGTACAGGAAACACTGTAGGTATGTTTTTCCTCATTTGGATTTACACTGTCCACCTCACAGTGTTGGTAACCCTGCACAAACAGTTGCAACAATGTCACTATACTTCTTCTTGATCTAAGCCACTTTATATTTTTCCACAGTGTTGTTACAAGGTAGGCAGAAATTTCTAAAAATAAAGAATCTTTGTCTTTATCAAATTCAAACTTCTATCTTAAGTTTTCAGAAAAGCATATATTTAGAAATAAAAATTTATTTCTAACTGCAGATTTGATGTGTTTTGAAGGCAAACATATATTGAGGGACTAGAAGAGAAAACGGTAGCTGCAACAGCAGGACAGAAAGAGAAAACTCACTCAAAGAATCCAAGAGAGGAGACATCAGAATACCCACAACTTTTTTCCTTTTCCTGTGAAGCATTTGTAGTTGTGACTTGCATAATGAATTGCATCAGAAAGAGAATTGGATATTAAAGCTGATTTTCCTCTATTGTAGAGGTTTAGACTTTGTGCTCCATTTAGTTATTCTTTATGATACCAAACTCTGAAAGTAGAGAGCAGCAACTTATAATCCTATTATGCAAGATAATATATGAGTAGCAGAAGTCTCTAGTAAAGAAACAATAAAGAAAAAATATTTTTCTTTAAAGTATTCTTCAGTGATTTCAAGCTGTGTTCTCTAAAAGACACAGAATTAGACCAATTTTATAGTAGTATAACTAAAAGCGTGGTTTTGCTTACCCATCCTGTTTCATACTTTTTCTTCTTTTACATTGAGATGCATGTCAATTGTATCAATTTTGCACTTGTTTTCTTCCTCATAGGAAATATTGAAAAGTTCTGATTACAGCCTTCATTTTCATGGTAACAAGTTAAAAGAATTCTGAAGAGAGATAAAAAGGATATGTATGAATCTGCATGCACTGTGACCTACTTAGTTATGTTAATAGGGCAGAAGGTTGTGAAAAAACTGAGGTAGATATAAAATACTCACAAACTGTCATCAGTAAAAAAGTCATAAATAATTCCACTTATCTATTCATTTTGTACTTCAATAGCATTGAGTGTTTATTTGCAGTTGTGGAAGTGTAACTACAAGTACACAACCACTTGGATTTAGAGATAACCAAAGAGAAAACAATAAGAAATGAAAATTTCTATGGAAAATGGTCATGAAGGGAAATTTTACCTTCAAGCCAGTAGATTTTTTTTATTCAGCAGTATAATAAGAACAATGTGCATTTTTTAGTTGGCTTGTGACTCCTTTCCAATTTCCTGAAATTATGTTGATTGAGACAGTTAAGAACATAATCAATTTTGCAATAGTAACAGATAAATGACCTGTATTATTGTTATATAACACTAGGATTAAAATCTTAATTAAATAGACTCAATTAAAAAACTGTTCATGTATGCCTCTCTGTTCCACCAGTGAAAAAGGAATTTACCAAATGTGTTCAGTGAAGGAGAACTTGTGTTGAAAGAAATAGTTCAAAACTTGATTGATAGTTTCCACAGTCTTAATTTTAAGGTCTTGAAAGTGGATAGGGCAAAACCTTAGAAGATTCAAAGTTTCTTTACCTCCAATTTAGTTTACTTCTCTGTTGTGCTTTTCTCCTATATGGTTTAATATGTTCATATTTTATTCCTACTTGCTTTCAGCCTGTACTGAGAAATAAGCTGCCCATTACATAAATCTGGACATTTTTTCACATTTAAGAAAAGCAAGCACTCTATGTATTCATGTTTTTATACTGGTTCAGAATCCATTTCTATGTATTATTTAGTACAGGATGAGGAAACAGGATTGATACACTACCAAAGAAAAAGAAAGAAAGTGTAAGACTCCCAGCTTTATAAAATAAAGTATTTGAGACAAGTAGTTCCATCAAAGCATGGACCTGCTCAGGACAGCAATGAAAGATTTTTTAATTATATACAATGAGTGCTAGGTAGAAAAAAAAAAACCAACAAGAAAACAACAAAACAACAACAACAACAACAAAAAAAAAAAAAAAAAAAAAGGCAAAATCAGATGCCAGCATAATAACAGTCTTTTGCTTTACTACTCTTCATGTTGTGCTACAGTGAAGTTAGACCCTGCTCTAACCTCAGACCCTGCTCTAACCTATGGTTAGAGCATCCAATGGTCAGAGTTCACATCCTCTCCTTCCTTGTCAGTAGTGCTAACCTCAACTGGAAAATGCATAGTTGTGCCAGTGACTTCAAAAGATTTAGACTTTCACATAAGAGCTCAGCACCAATGTAATTTTATGGTGTTTGAAAGAGTTGCAGAATAAAATCTTATGACCCACTCTGCACAAGAGGTCAGGCTAGCTGGCCTTGGAATTTATTATTTCCAGGATTCTTCTTATCAGGATACATTTGAGACATCATGTATGGCGCAGAGGTCAGAATTGTTTTGATCACAGCTTTTCTTTCCTTGGGTAGGAAGAATACTGTCAGATGTCATGAGTCAAATCCTGTACAAGCACAAGATATTTCCAGACATGTTCACCAGAAAGCCAAAACAGCGAAAAAGTCCTTAGTGTATCTTAAAGAGCTTTTGCTTTACAGACCCTAGGGAGCAGAGGGCCAGGGAACAGTCACTTCACAATGTCATGAGTATATCCAAGATACATCCACTGTGGCAGGAGATAACTTATTCACACACAACCCTTTGCTGAGGAAGTGCTGCCTGAGCTCTGAGCGGATCTGCAGTTATTCTTCTCATATTTCAGAGAAGAGGTGGGTCAGCTCCAGCCCTGGAGTCTGTATTAGCTGTAACTTTATAAACTCATCCTCTTTGGGTATGATACCAGCCTCACTGATGTCAGGTTTTTGTAATTATCTCACACCTGCCCTGTCACTGAACTCACATCTGCCTTACACCTGCCTTCTGTAGACTGTCACCCCTCAGGCTGCAAAATAACAAGAATGTCCTAAAAGGCCATATCATCATCATCTACTTTAAACTATTTTTGTCTACCTAGAGAATATTCAAGTGAGCATTAACTAATAGAGAGAATAACTGTAATGCATCTTTCCTCATCAAATGCAAATGTAAGAAAATGTATGATTAGAAACATGCTGAATTAGATCAGTAATTATAGGAAGTTAAAATGATTTGACTGGAAAAAGGGCATATAACCAGGAGCCATATGTAAGACAGAAATAAAGGTCTGGTTGAATATATAGGACTTCTAGATGCAAATCTCACATAACTGTGAAACTGAGTGAGCCAAAGCACAAATATTAGGAGTAATCCATACTTCTGCGGAGGTAGTACAATCTCACAACTGCAGACTTACTTTTGTTAAGATGAAAGAATTCTGGAGGTCATAAGGGAAAATAATGAGGCAAGTACATGAAAAAAAAATAGATGCAAATATCTAGAAGTGTCTGAAACTCATTAGCTGAATAACAGTTAAAAGTAGAAAAATTAGAAAAGAAATTTCTACTTAAGTGTGTTATAGTTAGGGGCTGTGCTGAAGAAGGAGACTGCAATGCAATCTCCACATTTTGAAATATACAGGAAGACAGGTGTACCTTTTAACACCAGTCCCCAGTCATGGCTGTAATTCCTGTTCTGTGCTTTGGTGTAGCATTAATAATTACTACAAAAGTCATAACCCATAAGAGAGAGTATTTAATAAGCCCATCTTTCAGTTAGTAGAGTCTGCTGGAAATGAACATGAACATGAGAGTCTTTGGGAAATGGCAAAATACAGGGCTTCCTGTGTTTTCTTAAGATGACTAGTCATCAGGGTTTAGATCTGAAATGTGCACTGTGAGTGATTGTGTGAATATACTGAACTTGAGAACTAGAGAATCCAATAACTTTGCAATATCACAAACAATTGTTAAGACAAAAAAAAAAAGAAGTTAGTGACAACAAGGCTAAAATTTTAAGTATAAATGTAGAAGTCCTGAATGAAGTCAAGAAAGGATGATTAGAGTGATAGGAAAGCATTTAAATCCTTTTATTCTTATAATTTCCTCAGGTGCTTCCTTCAGCTTCATCTGAGCAATTCAGTATTTTATCTGGCAAAACTTCCTGATTTTCCCCGACTCTCTGTAAAGGACATTTTTAGAGGACTTTGAGATTTATAGCTCATCTATATATATCAGCATCTGATCTTATTGGGCAACTTATGACAGCTGAACTAAAGTGACTACCCAAAACCACCAAACTATCAAGTTTTAATAGTCTTTGCTATTTTTTCCCAAAACACAAACATATCCCTGGTCATCCTGGGCAATGACTGATTTCACCATCCCAATTTGTAGAAATTTACACTGTTCATTGTCTTGGGTTATGTAACCAAAAAAAGAGTGTGTTCTGTTTCATCTGCAAAAAGCAATTGGGGGATGGTTTATTTTTTTTTCTTTATCTCTTGTAACTAGAGGGGGGAGGAGAGTGGATGCCTTCTGATAACAGACCATCTGATAAAACCAGGTGGGGCAGTGTTTCTCATTTCTTTCATCAACTTTGTTCACTCTCTGGGGGATATCTTCTGCAAATGGGCCATTGAGGCTCACCAATGCCATGACACATTACATCATCCCATTGTGAGATGCTCCACCCAGTGGGGAGGAGCCAACCATTCCCTACCCAGATAAAAATGGAGACCCAGAGACCTCAAGTAGTCTGTTTTCCACTGGATTCCCTGAGGAAGACTGGACTCATCTCATGAGCACTAGACTTTTTTTTCTATGGGATCATCTCTTCTCCACAGAACAACATCTGTTGTTCCAGGCAGACTTATTTGGACTGCTTTCAACACCCTGACAACAGGGTGTCAGGTTATATCTCTAACTCTGTCAGAGTTTTCTAGGACTTTTGTTTGCTTGTTTTTTGTTTTGGTTTTTTGGAGTTTTTTTGTTTGTTTGGGGTTTTTTGTTTGTTTGTTTGTTTGTTTTTTAACTACTGCATTTTTATTTTTAATATTCCTAGTAAAAATCTGTTATTCCTATTCCCATATTTTAGCCCGAAAGCCCCTAATTTAAAAATTATAATAATTTGGGGGAGGGGGTTTACACTCTCCATTCCAAGGAGAGCTCCAGCTATCCCTGACAGACACTTGTCTTGCCAAACCAAGACGTTCGTATATAACCTGTGTCAAATGCCTGTTTGGTCATGTGTTGCTGCAGAAGGGAGGATGAGAAGTCAGATCAGTGTGCTGGAGGTATGGAAGAACAGACAAACAGTTAATAGCCAGGCCATGTATCCTGCAGCCATGAAGTGTGGTACCTCTGTGACACATGCAAGCTGACTGTTTTCCAAGGGCATGGCATGAAAACCTCATTGACTTGTTCTGTTTATCCATGTATGAGGGTTTTGCCTATTAAAACAATTCTGAAAATGAGTAAAATATTAACAATCTCCTTTTATTCTTAGCAACCTGTTCTCTGCACACTAGTCCTAAATTAAGTTAATTCTCCATCTTTCAGCACTTCCTACCTTCTCTGTGCTCCTCCAGTTATTTTCTACTCAACAGGGGCAAGATTGGATGGGTTACAGTTGCAGTTATTGCAGTTCAACTAGAAATACAGAAGAGAAGAAAATCTCATAAAAATCCCAGATCATCCCTGTAACAAAACTCAAAAAACTTATTTTATTTACTATTATTATAGCCAGTATCATCTGATTTTTACCTCTTCTGCAAGATTTTGAGGTATTTACCAGGTTATTATACAAGCAAGGGGAAGGGAGAGTGCATATGTTGTTATGTGTAGATGTCAAAGCTTTGGCAGTGGGGGGCTGCAGGGTTGGCCTCTGTGAAATGAAAGCAGGGACTGAGCAATGCCAGAACAGCTGACTGCAAAATGGACCCACCACATGACACTGTTGAGTTCATCAGCCAAGCCTCTGGTACTTTTGTGATGATAGATGTAACAAAGGGCAAAAAACACAGAAGAAGGAGGTGATGCTGCAGGCATAGGAGCAGAAACTCTCCTGCAGCCCATGAAGGACCCTTGCTGGAGCAGGTATTTCTCTGCAGTCACATGAGGATCTCATTCTGGAGCAGGTGTATGGATATCTCTGAAGGAAGCTATAGAGCATGAGGAGAGCCCACACAGGAACAGAGGCAAAGTGTGATGAGGGAGGGAGTACCACAACCTCCATTTGCCAACATCCCCCACACCCTGATCTTCTCTGGAAGAGATGGAGAAGTTTGGGATGAAGTTGAGCTTGGAAAGACAACTTTCCAAGAGGTGGAAGAAAATTGTTGGGTTAAGGTCTGTCTTTTTTTTTCCTCACTCCTTGATTCTATTCTATTAGCAGTAAAAAAAAATTTGCCCGCAATACTAATTGTCAAGTGTTCTCCCTGTCTATATCTTGACCCATGAGCTTTTTGTCCTATTTTCTTCCACTGTCCTACTGAAGAGAGTAAGGGAGTGTCTGGGTGGGAGTGTAAACCTTGGCCAAGGCCAGCTGAGCACAGTTGTTCAACTTGGTAGGCATGACTTGGCCTTCCTACCCAGTCTCTGTTATGGACAACAGTGAAACTGGTTGTCAGCCAGTCACTCTGCTGTCTTCCTCACTTTTCCATCTGCCATGTTTGTTTTTAGAGCAGCATTAGCACTTCTCCTCACTATATTCTCAGTGGGGTTTTCCACCATCTGCAGTTCTCCATGGATGATTGAGTCAAGTGGTAACACTCAGCATAATCTTGAAAAGAAAATGGTTAGATGATGTTTGCATTCAAAGATAGGTTTTCTCTATATTGTTCAAAATGGGATAGAGCAGAGCATAATAGTGTGAAGGGAGTATAAGGGTAGTGTTTATTGAGGAAATCTACATTTTGGAAGAGCCGATGCATGCTTGCATGGCATTAATCCATATTTGTGATTCATGGAGCATAAAATGTCTTTGATGTTCTAATACATAGTTTACTTAACTGTAGAACAATGTCTAAGAAAACAAAGGTGATAAAAAGATGATTAAGAAATCAAAGATGATAAATAAATACTACATTGCATAATATTGTATAAACTGTATTTTTGTCAGCACAAATATACCTAAATATTGAGAAAATAGTACAACATAATTCCTTTGATTTAAAGTGTCAATAACCTAATTTACTGAGCATATCTAATGCAGGTCTCCTATCAACTATTACTGCAATTATTTAAAGATTAAGACTCCCTAGAGGTACACAATATGATAAACTACAATAAATGCTCTAAATATATTATCTGAAGATATCGCACTGAACTACAGATGATGATTTATGGTCTCTTGGTAAGAGATGCAATTTAATTGTACTTTGAAATATTCCTAAAGCAGCAGTCATCATGTCACAGAGTACCTGCAAAATGCCAAACTCTGATTTATTTTCGTGACAATATATCTCTAATTTGTCTGTGGTGATCTTTCACTCTGAAAGTTTATCCACAGTAAATGAAATATCAAAAAAATATTCTCAGATGTCATCCTTACCATGTGCCATTTTGTCTAAATTTTGTCACAATGTGAAAACAGGAAGGTGACCTGGATTGTTATGAAGCTAATCCTAATTAGCTAATCCTATTAGCTTTGGAAATCCTAATTTCCAAATTACAGCTAGTTTAGAAAATTATGCCTAGGAATTTATAGGTAGATACATAGATAGAAATATTTCAGGAAAAAAAATGAACCGATTTTTAGCCCTGTAGTCAGATCCCAACCTGTTTTTCTAAATTTTGGCACCTCTGGTAGTGCTTTAATGGAATTAAAAGTATACATCGGCATACATTTGGCCAGCATGAAAGCTACCTTTCTCAGTTTCATCAGGGGAAACAAAACAAACACACTACCCCAAAAAAAACAAGTGACCAAGTGTGAGAGTTGGTCTGAAAATCCCTCATCTGCCTCACGACTGTCAGAGGCTGAGTCCCCCAGGGGCCCTGGGGCCACAGCACAGGAGTTCTGGCCTGACCGAGGTGGGACTCAAGTTTCTCCCTACAGCTGCACCCGTAGGACCGAAACGCCCTTCTCAGAGCCCCTGCAGGAACAATGGACACTGTCACGTCAAATTGTTGATTTTACTTGAACTAAGTTCTCATTGCCTCTTATTGCACTCTGAAATCAAAATGAACCATCACGACCATCCTTTGGCTTGTGACACCAAGCACAAAAAAACTAAAACCCCTCAGCCAACAGCAAATTAGGTACTCTGTGAAAGTCCCATCCCCTCATGACAAACTCTAAATTTGCAAATACAGTATTTGTCTATCCTCTTCATGCAGATTCACTGGCTCTCTCCCTATGCTTCTTCAGCTGTTGTTTGTGGTGGATGGTTTTTTGGGGGGGGTTTGGGGGTTTTT
>VXBR01009870.1:44054-103295 GCA_013400215.1 Cisticola juncidis | reverse complement strand
TTTTTTGGGGGGGGGGGTTCAGTTTGAAAGTGCCCCAGAGATTTTTCCCTTTATCTCATAGTTGTACTTTGATCTTTATCTCACAAGAATACCTCCCCAGCTGGTGCTGCAGGTCCCTGCTGTGATTATGTCTGGATACCCTCCCCTCTGGTATCCACAGAGAGGTTGTTCTTGGCTCTCCTAGAGGCATGTTAATAACACCACTGCAATTCAAACAGGAGCCTAAGGACAAATCTTAGTTTAAAAATTCAGCAATTGTGAGTCTGAATGAAGTTACTACTCCTTCCTATATTTGTGTCACATGCCTCCAAAAATCTCTGCTCATGGGCACACACCATAAAGTTAGGACACATGAATAACAACCCTGGTAGGCCCTCAATCAGAAAGTAGGGGGGAAGACAGGCAATCTTATCTGAAGGTCAGTAAAAAACCTGTGGAAGAAAAGTTGAAGGACTTCACTGAAAACAATGGTACTGTGTGTCTGGGGACAGCAAAGCAGTGCACGTGGCTCTCAGGAGAGATGCTGTCCATGTACATACGCTTTGAGTCCAGGACTGATTAATTGCATGTCTCAAAGGAGAGAATTAGTCCCCTCCATTAAAACCGATGACAATTATGAATGATTTCCTTTTTAAACTACTCAAATTGTATATAAAGAAATGGTGGAAATGCGGAGATCTTTGCTGTGCAGACATATGCTTATAACAGTTTACACAAGCATATTTTCAAGAAATTCCAGATGCAATTTATATTGTATTTCTCACTGTGTTCAATACAGTTGCAAAGGTTTTAAAGTTATTTTATGTGTAAAGTTTTTGTAATCAAAGATAAGTGAAATGCCTCTTTGCAAAGCTTAATACTTATGTGCCACCTAAGAATTTTGAGTGAAACTTTCGCATGATTTGTTACTGCTTTATCACCAGGAAGCTTTGAGTCATAAAAGAGAACCACTGAACAACTGAGGTCAGAAAAACCCTCTAAGAACATTGAGTCCAACCATTAATTGATCATTTTTAAGTGCACCACTAAACCATTTGCTAAGTGCCACATCTACATATCTTTTAGATACCTCCAATGATTGTGACTCTACCACATCCCTAGGCAGCCTGTTCCAATGCTCAACAAGCCTTTCAGTGAAGAAATTTCTCCTACTATCGAATTCAAACCTCCCCTGTCACAACTTGAGGCCATTTCCTCATCCTGTCACTTGTTACCTGGCAGAAGAGACTGACCTCCACCTCAACAGGTAGTTCTAGAGAGCCATAAAATTTCTTCTGAGCCTCCTTTTCTACAGGCTAAGCAACCCCAGCTCCCTCAGCAGCTCCTCATAGGACCTGTGCTCTAGACCAGAAGTTGCCTTACTTTACATTTATCTGAGCCATGGGACTCACCTGGAGCTTGCAGGTGAGAATAGTGGAGAAATCATCCTTTTTCTGTATTCTACCATGGTTTGGGCACAGTACTGGCCCATAGTGAGCTGCACAGGAATAGAAATCATTAAGTACAGAGAATTTTACCATTCAGTGCATATTCAAAACTTCTGGGTATTCAAAGTAATCTAGATATTAAATAAGATGCTTGAGAATTTGTCTTTTGTACATAAATTGCCTCATTTTCTTTATGAGTCTTCTCATTATTTCTTACTTGTGATACTGTCCAAAGACCTGGTCTTACTTCATGTACTCCCTACACGGAGAGAGAAAACAAGTTCACATTCTCAGAAGTGTTAAACAAATGGCTTTCTTATTATCTTTTTATGGATGAGCTACCATTGCAACCCTTACAAGGAACAATTAAAACAGTTCGAGGCATAGGAGGTTTGTTGCAAGACAAGAGAATATGTCACTGAAAAGTGTCCTGTAATGTAATATTAAGCTCTAAAATTTATGGCTGTTTTCTTCCTTCTGGTGTTTTTCAATACGCTTTTATTACAGGCTCTAAATTACACTCTCACAGAAAAGGTCTCTCTTTAAACCTTTAGGTCAGAATTGTTCAGATCTTTTCACACTGAATCAAACAGTTTTAAGCTGGCTCAATCCTTGGCAGCCTTGTAAATCTTTCAAAAGATCTTATCCAATTACCCTTCATGGTCCAGAGGCTTCTACAGTGTGATTGTTTCCTACCATGAGAGGAATTAAGTGCTCAGGAAAGGTTAGGAACCAATAGAGTTGAAAAGTAAGCTAGCACATTTTTCTGTAGTTCAGATAGCCTGATTGTACCTTCAGAGACAGTGTAGAGATCTATAAAGAAATTCAGTGATGGTCAAGAACACTGACAGTTTTGAGTGCAGAACTCAAAGTAAGGCCAGAATATTTTTAGTTTATTTTTACCTCTGTCAAAGGACATCAGGAGAAACCCGAGGCTGACCATTGGGTTTTGTAGCCAGAGTAATTGTGGATCAGAAACCCACTACATTCCAACAGAAAAACAGAAAACAGAAAAACATGCCATGAGGAGGTTTGAGCCATCTCAGAAATTGTTGAGAAGAAGCCTGTCTCCTCTTGGAGCTGTGATTGCTGTGCTACACTGGGTGTTGGAAGGAAACATCCCCTCGACACATCACAACCAGTGCTACACTAGGTAGGAGTGATTACACAACAGGACCAAATGGGACAACCCAATTCCCCAGGAAGAGATTATTGACTAGCCAGAAGGAAGAGATTTTTGAGTATTGCATGAGGTGACTTGTGCCCAAGAAGCCCCACCAAATATTGAGTTATCAGAAAGTGAAAAAGGGTATGCTCTTATCTACTGATGGATCCTGCTGTGTGTCAGGAAACCACCAGAGGTGAAGAGCTGCTGTGTGGAGTCCCACACAACGAGTTGTTGGGGCTGCTGAAGAAAAAAAGCAAGTCAAGCCAGTCTGCTGAAAAGAAAGCCATCCAGCTTTCTGGCCCCACAGATTGCTGAGCAATTGGCCTGTACTCACTATGGCCACACTGGCCTGGCCACACTGACTCCTGGAGGGTGGCTAATGCCCTGTGAGGGTGGCTGCAGCAATCAAAGAGCAATTGGCAATGCAGGGGTAAGCAGCCTCTGGGCTGCTGCACTGGGGCAGGACTTTGCTGCACAGGTAGAAAGTATGACTCTGAAGGTCTCACACATATGTCCAAACTCTGATGTGCACATGCCCAAAAGTTGTGTCACTGAAAAACATCAAAACAGGTAGACAAGTCTGCCAAAATTGAAATAGTTCAGGTTAACTTGGACTGGGAGTGGAAGTGTGAGCTGTGTATAGCCCCATGGGCCCATGAAATATCAGTACATCTGGGAAGAGATGCAACACACAGGTGGGCATGAGACTGAGGGGTAGACCTGACCATAGAGCCTATCAAAGACATCATTCATGAATGTGAAATGTGCTGCAAACAAGTGAGCCACACAAGTAAAATCTCCATGGAATCTCAGATATAAAATCTAAGGAAAGGAGGAGGAAGAGATGGTGTCATTTATTATTTATAATGCTTGCCTTCCAGAGAAACCACTACAGGTGTTGAAGCCCTGCTTCCTGGGAAGTGGCTGAACATCACTTGCTGATAGGAAGTAGAGAATAAACTTTTATTTTCTCTGCCTGTGAGGGTGTAAACTTTCATATTTGCTTTTCTAAACTGCCTTATCTCAACCTAAGAGTCATTTTCCATCTTATTTTCTCTCCCCAGTCCAGCAGGGAAGGGGAATGATAGATCAGCTTGGGCACCTGGCATCCAGTCGAGGTCAACCCACCACAACATCAACGGTCTTTAATCTTGTCTAGGACCACAAAATAGGTCTCATTTTATCTGTACCTATCATAAAACTTGGTCTTTGTTATATGTAATATACTTCCTTCAGGAAAAGCGACAAGAGGTCACAGACTTCCTGGGGTTTTTAAATACAAAAAGGACTATAGTGAAGAGTGGTCGCTGAAGAAAGCACAGTTTTTTTGTTATTTTATATACTTATGTAACATCTTTATTAACTAAGGAAATATAAAAAAAATATTTACTAAGATATTTGTTAACATCAGAAAGAATTTTGGATGTCAGCACTTTTAACCAGCAGTATTTATTCCACTGACCTATAAACTGCAATTACCAGGCCCTTGCAGGAACAGAAGAAAATCACTAAGTCAGTTTCACATGTAGCATAAAAATATTATTTCATCTCACTCTCTTGGCTAATATTACTAGAAAAATGCTCCTCCAAAAACATTACATGGGTAATAAAATCACAGTTAAGAACAAATGAGAAAATGCATGCTGTATCTTTGAGAGAGATTAAAGAATTATTTTCTTTGTAATGCATTAAAAAAGGATTGCAGTGAGAGAAACCCAGCTGCATCTTGAACTTGTGTTAGTGACCTGTAACTAAGCTCTGACAAGCTGTAATTTCAAATTAATATATATACAAACATATTAAGATATACGTATTCATTTTGTTAGGTACGTATATGTTTATTAATATAAAATTTTCTCTTTTTTTCTAATTCACAGTGAAAAGGACTGTTATTTCTCAGCTGAAGAGTTATATGGTAATCAACTGACATTCCAAGACCTTTCTTTGGTACTCCAAGCCCTTTTTATGTCTGATTTTCAATTGTATCTTTTATAATTATTCATTTCTATTGGTACAAGACAGCAGGATCTCGAAATGGGAAACTTCACACCATGGAACTAACTGAAAAGCAATCAACCCAAGTAGTATTAGCTCCTTGTTAGTTCATTTATTTCAAACACATTTCCATTCTGAATAAGGAAATTAGGTTAAAAGAAATTTTCTTATGCAACTTTTAAAAAGCTTTCAATTTAACAGATTGTGTTTCATTGTATTGTTACCTCAACAAACTTGTACTCATTTTAAACAAAAGTGTAAAACAGAGGGAGGAAATAAAAGCTCAATATGATCTCAAAATCTATAATTAGAGGGCTGATATATGTATAATAAAAACACTGTTATTCATTTAAAGAAAAATATTAAGGAGGTCTGGGTTTCTGTAGAGTTCAACCTTTCTGGTACTTGCATGTTTATATATAAAAAAATATTCCACTTAATGATACTTTGTCCAGTTCAAATTTTGGCAAGCTTGTCAATGGAGTCATACCCCAAACTAATTACATTTACAAACTCATCTGTCAAATAAATAAAAGGTCATGTCTTGGTTTACAGCAAGAAATTGTCTATTATTTAAAAGGAACTTTCCAGATCCAGTGGGAGACTGGTGCTGAATTCTGAAGAGAGGAAAGTTCATTACTAATTCTGTTACTCATAGTTATTCCACAAAAAATTACAACACAGAGCTAGATTTAATCAGATAAGTTTTTTCTGTTTTATTTACCAGTGCTGTACTTTACAGTACACACACAAGTTGTTGACAACTGCATAGAAGTGTATTTTTGTATATAGTGTTTAACCATGGCCTTGGAGCTTTTAATCTTAACAGATCTACTGGCAAAAAATGGAATAAAGAAAATTGCATGGGAGCACTCAGAATAAATTTGGGTGGTTATCAGCTATGTGAGGTATCTAAAACTTCTGTATAGAACTGCACTTCATTGAAATCACTTGCATAAATATTTCACCTCAACTGGTAATGCCTATTGGAGCAGGATTAATAATGTTGTGTACCATAAACGTAATCCAACTCCTATAAAAACTGGTGTTTGTTAAAAAAAAAAAAAAAAAAAAAAGAAAATGAGAAAAATATTTCTATTCACAAATACAGAAAGGAACATAATTTTAAAATGAAGCAAATGATGAAGCAAAAATAAATGTATTGCTCTAAAAAAGTATATTGGTGCTTTTGTACCACTTTTATCTGTTTTTAAATGAAAGAAAAAAAAACAGCTAAATCAATAATAACTGAGTTCCATAAGCATTTCCCCAACATTTTCATGGGTTTGATTTTTTTTTAAGATTATTTGAATAATGATTGGTATTAGCAAAGATTGAAGACGCAGCAAGGGTACAACAGAGGAGATATCACTCCTTTTCTTAAAAAGGTGAGAAAGGCAGGTACAAGGAACTGCAAACCTATTAACATCCCATGGGAAGATCATAGAGCTGAATCTCATGGAAACAATGTTGAGACACATACAAGACATGGAGGCAGAATGGCTTTTCTAAGCCAAATGTAAGAGTCTCACAGAGAAAACCATCAGAATGTAGTGAGCAACTGAACATTCTAGCCTATCATTTTGATTTTGATACTTTCAGGCTCTAATTCCACTGCTTCAACTTAATATGAAGACCTCAAGAATAAAGAAAACTTTTGTTTATATCTTGTACCTACAGTCATTGTATAATACTTCACTGGAATGAAAAAGGTTATATATCCTCAAATCACTAAAACTTGATGTAAAATCATGGCACCATTCCAAATATTATATTACCATGTTGTAGTTGTGTCAGTCATTAAGAAGGAAAGTGTCTGCTCTTACTGTTAGCTTTGCTAACACTTGAACCATTTAGAGACTGGCTTTTCATTCAATTGTGGGTTGACAATCATTATTGATGAAAATGTATGAACTGCCGGCTCAAGATATACACAGTCATGTCATGAGTAATGCTTCAAACCTTGAAGGATTAGTCATTATGAAGAGGGAAGGCACAAAACAAAAGGCATATCTGTCCAGGCAAATGAAAATTATTGCAGTTCCCAGTATAATTCAGAAAGGTTTTTGAGCTTGTTCAACTTGTGAATGGCCACTTACAGTTCTAGAGGCATTTACTGATGGGTTAGGTTTTTGGAAGATCTATTTGCATGATCTCTGGTTGAGGGGAAAGCAGATTTAGTAATTCCTGAATTATTTTTGCAGTGTGAACATTCCCTTTGAAAACAGACATAATCAGGGTTTTCCCCAGAGGTACAAACCATTCTATTCACACCTTCTACAATTTCAAACTGAGCTTTTATCATTTTTTATTGTCAAGTATGAATTAAGTTGGAGATGAAAGAATACGTTTCACATTTTGCCAAAATTATGACTGACTTCAGTAATTAGTCTGTTGGTTTTTTATTTTCTCATTTCATCTGTCTTTTTGATTCATTAAACTGTGCCTAGTACAAAAAAGAATAAAATTTATAAAATGTCAAAAGCTTTTAAATAAGATCATTCAAGCTCAAAATAATTAATTTATTTAATTCTTAGTACTTCGGAGAAGATAGGGTTTTGTTGAGTTTTTTGTTTTGGTTTTTAATTTAAATGTGTCCATTTCCTGTGGAGTTGTTATTTTATTCCTCATGTTTGTCAACATATATCATTTAGATTTCCCAGGGTTCACGTGAGTAAAGACTAATCCTTACTTCTACCCCAGAATCACACTATGGTTGAGGTTGGACAGGACCTCTGGAGATCATCCAATTTAATCCTTCTCCTCAAAGCAGGGCAGCTAGAGCAGATTGTCCAGATCTATGTCCAGTTGAGTTTTTAGTATCTCCAAGGGTGGAGGCTCCAGAGACTCCATGAACAATATGCTAAGAACCAGATGCACAACGAGTTCAATGTAAAGGATCCATCTACTCATCCACAATGCTTACCCCTTCACCAGAAACATTAACATCAAATATTGCATCAAGAAATAAAGCACCAATCCAATGAAGGTGGCAGATATTCAAATTTGAGTGACAAAGCTGCAAGTCTCATTTTAAATAAAAAGACTTTTGAAGTCAGCTGTTGAAAATCAGAATGTGCCCCACGAACTAATAAAGAAAACAAATTAAAATTTCTATTTTCCTCTTTTCTCAGTCCTTTGTTCAATTTTTTTTCCCTTGGACTGTAAACTTCTTATTGATTTTTTTCACTATCTGAACCACTCATTCAATAAGCTTATCACCAAACCTGCCCCTAAAAGATGCTCAAAGCAAAAGAGAAAGTGCGATATCCATTCTCCTTGAGTAATGACTAAGTTCTCCTTAGCTACAGAGGAGGCCTTATGGAAAAAATCAAACTCCAGCAAAAAGTCAGAGGATGGATTCAAGCATCATATTTACCAGAATGATCACACAGGAAGATCTTGTCAAAGGACAAAGGAATGATTTGCTTGCATCCTTGAAGACAATAGTTTGATAGTTAAAATTCACTGCTCCTCCCATATGTTTAAAATCTGGAAATGTAGGAGTGGGTAGAATATTTATGTCATGAGATAAGCTTGAGTCATGCCTTTATAACCTAAAACAGAAAAAAGCAATGACATTTTTTGCAGGAATCATCTAGTGTCATGTTGTAGAAGAGATGATGTTCTGTCTTCTATGAAAATAAAATAAAATTAAAATAAATACATAAATAAATAAATAAAACCCCAAATCAACTCACTGTCCCATAAGGATCCAAGGGTCTTTTTGCTTCCACACAGACACTCATAATCTCTCTGTGATATTCTGTGATTCAGATTTCTGTTGTTCTTTCTACGTAAAGTACTCTAAATCTCTCTTTTCAGTGTATCACTGTGTATTTCAAACATTACAAAGATACTCTTTCAAAATCCATGGTATCTTAAAATATTTTTAAAAATATAACATTAGGAGTAATAAGACGCCAAAGTCTATGTCTTTGATCATTTTTATATATTTGACAACACTACAGAAAATGAGTCATCTGTGTTACTTGGAAAATTGACTCAGTTTATCTATTTGAAAATATGTGATTTGACTGAAAGGAGTGGTGCAAAAAGAAAAAAAGGCAGAAATAAATCATATCAGACAGAAAAACACAGAGGCCCAAGAAACCTTAAGAGATGGAAAGGGTGAAAATTCCTTATTTGTGTTTTACTAGTGGGTCAAACATCTCTGAGATGTGTACACTGTGAGTATAGCCCCATCTCACTGGCTGTACTCTTTTGGGTGAATAAATGGTGTATCCATCTTGAATAAACTAATCTGAATCACTTTTAATCAGCTCACGCGAATCAGGAAAGAGGTGTCTTAAAGAAGATAATTATCATTAGTAGGCAGATACAGCATTATGTGAGAAGATGGAGGAGGGTAATAATATCTGGCATTCTTTCTATTTAACCCTGACAGAAGAGCAGAGATATGCTCCAGATTTAACACATCTACAAAATGTACAGAAGTTTGAAACTCGCAGATAGGGTTCAGGCGGACCAGGGAGTGTTCATACACTAAGATTTCCTGTAGGTCCTTACATGAGCTGCAAAAATGTCTTATTTGTTTCTAAAAAGTGATGGAACTCCAAGAATTTATTCTTTAGGATGCTGGAAAAACAGGTCTCTCATATACAGAAAAGCTTTCTATGCAGCTCTTTTCAGATATCTCTTACTGTTATTAGCATCTGTGTTCAGCAAAGCACTGATTCAGCAAGAAGCCTTCTAGAAGTAAACGCTTCGGGATTTGTCTGTGTAGGATTTCTTACAAGTTAATTCTGGTTTCTTTTAGTGACCATTCCTTTGGTTTCTTGAACCTATCTTTAGCTACTGATACTATTTTATTTTAAAAATATTACTCTGAAAAAGTATTTATTTCCAGAATTTATTTCCAGAAGTTGAAGTAAATCTATTTTAAGACTGACTATTTGAGAGTTATATGTGAAATACTTTATTATTTATTTAGTCTGAGATACCTTTCAATTTTTACCTTTGGATACAAACAGTTTAGACTTACTTACATATATGTGTTTATATTTTTTAAAAAAAGAAAATACATTCATTCTTAATCCAGACAGAAAAATATAGCTTTGAGGCTTTCAGGCAGGGTTTTCTACAGAATAATAATTGCATTTTTTCATAATGTTCTACTGATATGCTTCAATATCAGAGACAATTTTTAAAAATACTGCAGTAGGTTCTGTCTTGATGCTGTAGAGACAACCCCACACAGAGGAAGCTAACAATAAAGAGCTCAGAAGTACTTCTCTTTAGGTAATCATTATTATACCTCCTACTGGCTTTCACAACTTCAAAGGCAATACTGGTCAATTATTTCCTTATGGGTGGGCACAGGAATCTGAAGAGTTATAGATACATAATCCCTCCATTCCAGTACTGAGCCAAGTATGACAAGCCTGTTGCCAAAAGAAGAGTGATTCAGATAAAGACAGAAGAACAGAAGGTTTAGGGCTTGATATTAAGACTCTCTGATGCCCAGAAGCACCAGTCAAATGACATAAACTTTTCATATGAAGAATAATTTTCAATATCTTTGGAGAAAAAAAAAAAAAAGGCTTTTATCCTGCTTAGCAAGAAAAATGCTGGTCTATTTTATACTTTAAATTTGCAGCTCTCAAGTGTCCAAGTATGCTAACACATCAATAAGGATTTGTAGAGTATCAGTTAAAACAACCAAGAAAAAAAAGAGAAATGAAGTAAAGTCAATATTTTTATAATCTTATAAAATTTCTATTAATTATACTTCTGAGTACATGATAATATTTTGTAATGCTATACTGTCTAAAATCTCCCTAAGGAGTTATGAAAGAACAAGTCTGTTGTGTCAGGAATAGTCAAATTTACAACAAAACACAGTCACCCCTTCAGAGGACTTTCCACTACAAAGATTGAATCAATAATCTTTAATCCACCAGTCTCACCTTAATAAATCTGTTGAAAACCTAGTAAGAGGAGCTATGCACTTAGCAGAATTACATCTGCTGAGCTAAATTATCCTGTGGCATGCCAATCATTTTCTCCCAACAAAGAAATAACCCACTGCTGAAATGTCACCTGTGATCCAGGAAACTGCTATCAAAAAATGAGGCACTGAATAAAATACATCTCAGAGGATAGAAGAAATCATCCAGGGAAACATAACTTAGAAAACACAGACAAATGTCACCAGAGATCATCACCTCCACCTGTCCTGCTGAACTTTCCTCTTTAACCAATTTTAGCCTTGGGTAATTTTTGTATTTCCTGCTGAACTTAAAAGAGTTCCAGCTGATGTTAAAAGGCAAATTTGAATTCTTTGGTTACTTGAAAGCCCAAAAGTGCAATGGTTGCATAGGGTTTAAGGCAGCTGAAAACTTTGTTTCCACTGACCCTTTCAGTAGGACACATTTTCACATTAAGTACTTTAAAATTCATCAACAACAAAATGATAATATTATGAGTTACTTCTTTATATGATCTTTTCCAGATTATTTAAGATCCTCCCTGAGTAGTACAAGAAAATAGTCACCAAATAATCTATTCTTCTTTCTCAGGACAAACCAGTATCAGATGTCAAATTACTTGATATTAATTATCTCTCCTAGTTTTCTGTACATAATTAAGACAGTGGCATAAAACACAGTAAAAAAATATGATAATAACATTTTGCTTCCCCTGGATTTTTTACTTAGCTCTAGGATTTTACTTAGATAAACTGGAAACCTCTCAGATTCACAGGAATAGACAAATCCCGTGATTTTTAAGAAGGTTATAAGTTACATGCAGATTTCATTTAGATTGGCTGGAGTTTTTTCATTGACCTTAAAGTAAAACAGAATCTACAGAGAAGTAGATTATGAAAATTTGAAAGATGGACCATAGACTTCTAACACACATAAAATAGCATTATTTTGGAGAAAGTCTTTGAAACAGGAGTGTATATAGTCTGGGAATGCATTTGCTTTTCCAGAGAGAAGCAGTGGCAAAATAGTTGGCCAATTATGGCCAATTATTTAAATCCAGGTTGACTCCTTGCAGCATGTTTTTGCTTACTTATTATTCTTCTGATAGACTACTCTTAATTCCATTTATCTGACTATTTCAATGGACTTTAAACA
The DNA here is from genome assembly GCA_013400215.1 of Cisticola juncidis. Lineage (NCBI taxonomy): Eukaryota > Metazoa > Chordata > Aves > Passeriformes > Cisticolidae > Cisticola > Cisticola juncidis. The sequence continues at coordinate 91,599 of VXBR01009870.1, read as the reverse complement.
TTTTGAATAACTAGAAATAGATTTGATGAGTTTCATGGATTTTCAGTCTACAAGTAATGATTGGACACAGCTTTGATCTTTCCTTAACTGTAAATCACTAATTTTCATCTACTTACTTCCAGTCTTAATAATCTGCCTTCATTATATGAACTTGAAAGTTCATTCTAATATTCCTCTACTCTTGCTAGGAAAAATCTTCTGTTCATAATTTCCTTTGGATTTTCCCAGCCATCTACCACACGAAGTTTCACACTATGGGTTCACTTTCTTCGTGTGCCTGGGCAGAGAGTGCCAAGCACAGCATCCATGGTCAACACTGCTGCCAGTCTATCAGCAGTAATAAAAGGAAAAGATGTGCCCGAGTGTGTGGGCTACTTCCAAGACGAGTTCTGCAGCCTCTCCGAGGGTTAACTGAAGCCGGAGGAACCTAATTTAGCTCCATAAAATTGTGGGTGTGCTCCTTTCCTGGTGCTGAGCATCCTCGCTCGGGCTATTTCACGGAACCCCAGGCTGCATTCGGGGTGTGTGGTGATCAGAGCGGCTCTGGAGAGGTCAGACACCCCGCTGCAGTGTCAGCCTTTGGACATGAAAAGCGCAGAGGAGGCGGCGGGGAGTGCGGCAGAACGGCCTTTGCTCTGCCCGTGCTGCCCTTTGATTATCGGGGCTTTGTTCTCCTCTTCGCGGGCCCGCTCCTACCCACCTTCCCAGGGAACACTAGCCTGATTTCCAGGAATTCTTTTTTGCTTTGTCAAGACCAGCAGGTTTAGGCATAAGTTTTCTTGGAGTGAAAATAAAGGATCTCGATCTATTTTCTAAATCAAAATGTAGTTTCATTTTATTTTCCTTGGAAATAAATACATTAGGACAGTATTTAAGGAAGAGGTAGAATTATCAAAAAATAATCAGAATTGTTTGGATAATGTGCAAATTCATTACTTTCAGAGAATGTATATATTTTATATAACAGAATACACACTGAGATGTTAGGAAAGCTCTTTATTTATCTTAATGACCCATTAATATATCTGTGCGACGGTATTTAAACTCAAATGAGTTCTTTAATTTGAATTAATTTCCATTAACCAGAGTTAAGCTTTCTGTTATGTTTGTAACAACCCACAATAAACACTTACGATGTGACAGGCCGTACACTACCTTTTAACCTTGTATTTTAGAAAGAGTAGCCCTACAGAAAACTCAGAAAGTGAAAAATGGTAAACCCTACTAGCATGGATTATTAAATGACAGTGATTACGAAGCCTGTTGCAAAATACTGTTGATTTGCTGAAAAACTTGAAGAGTTTTACTACTTACAGGGAATTTCGAAAAAGGTCTATATATCCTCATGAGGAAAATAAATGCAGAGAAGGAAGATGAGGTTATCTTAAAGTAGATTTGAAACTGTTTTATCTAAAAAAAGAGACAGTTTGCTTTGAGCCTGGAAATTAAGCACCAGTACGGTAGGTTTTGTATTAATAGATGTCAAGAAAAGAGATTGATACTAATATTAATGTAATTCAAGAGGCAGCATTATTAAAAATAAGAATTAAAAATGGAAATATATTCTATCTAAACTCATTAATAATATGTTTTCTTTTAGAATTCTCCCTTAAAAACATTAAGAGAATAATTCACATCTCTAACTGGGCAGACCTCTCTATGGAAAACAAGGCAGAAATACAGATGGAAATGTATAGCTCAAGTGTGGAAGAAGTGTCAGAGGATAAATAGCATATTGCGGGACTCTTTTAGCCCTGGAACCTCTCTAGCATGAAGGAATAAGCAGGGGATAGGACACCCAAGGAACTCAGCAATGTCCAGCTTTTTTGTCTTTGCTCCCCCAAATGGAAAATTTCCAAAGGCAGCTGCCATTGCAAATCCTGTTTCCAAATCAATTTGAGAGATTCACACTGTAGGGACCCCAAGAGTGAGAGGCTTTAATCTGAGTCATAAGTGAGCCAACAGCAATATAGAGAGAAATTAATAATTGAACTATAAAAATACATTTGCTACATTTTTTTCAGCTGCCAAACCCTTAAAAGTGGCATTGCTTCTGACCTGAAATAAAGGCATCTTGAAAGAGAACTTGATCTTAGAATAGTACAGAAAAACCTAATTAGCAAAGTATAAGCAACGTGTTCTTACATGAAAATTTGAAAGTAAATCTTCTGTGTGTCTGTTCATCATATGTGCCCCTTTTACCAAATGAGAGAGGTAAGCATTTTCAGGAGGGGATACATGTGATTTTAAGACAGGTGTGGCAGAGAGGTATTGCCTTTTAGAGGTGACGTTTTTCTCTCCATAGATCACCAAGGTGACCTAGTATGAACTAGATCAGGTTTTGATGTGTGCTTTGTAGCTAAATTGAGAAAAAAAAGTTTCTCAGTTTAGGTTTTTGACATTTTTTTTTCTGAAATAAAATGCTCTGGTCCCTCCAATCACAGAGTAGTTATGAGAAATATTTTTTTCTTCAAGACTTATATTTCTCTTTCCTGGAAATATTTTTAAATGTCTGTTTACTCTTTGGAAATCAAATCATACAAATTGCAAAAAAATTAAAAAAAAAAATTAAAATGCTCAAAAATAATTGAAAATAGAGAAAGAGATATCAGTGAAACAAAATATTCTCAATAGTATGAAAAAGCCTCTCCCTGTCTTTTTTTGCTGTGAGCATATTAACACCTTTGAAAGACCAGCTGTGACAGTCCTGATATTGTATCCACTTCTCCTATTCATTTGATAAAATATAAATAATACTTATCATGGTGTTGTGCCTTCATAAATAAATATATATATATAAATGTAAAGTCATAGTGAATAGGTAATTCATTTATAGCTATCATGGATAAACTAAAATAATCCATTTTTAAATAAAAGTATGATTGACAAAACAAGAAAATGTAAAATATATGTGTTATATATGCTGCTTTTTTTTCCTCTTAATATATTTGCTAATCTGGTGAAAGCCAAGGGTCTGGGGGTTTTTCCCATAATTTCCTGAAAAAGCAGCTGTGGAAACTAAGTTAATAACCTCAGGTGAGTTTTGCTTGTTAGTGTAAAGGAGTGTGTTTGGTTTGGCTGGGACAGAGTTAATTTTCTTCACGGTAGCTGGTGTGGGGCTGTGTTTTGGTTTCATGCTGAACACAGTGTCGACAACTCAAGGAGGTTTTTGTTATTTCTAAGCAATGCTTGCACAGTTTCCTGGCCTTTTCTGCCTCTCAGCGCACTCCACCAGGCTGGAGGGCACAAGGATTTGTGAGGGGACACAGCTGTGACCGCTGACCAAAAGTGAGCAGAGGGAGCACAGCACATGGCTCAGCCTATAAACCGAGGGGAATGGGCTTGGCTTTGCCTGTGCACACAGCCTCTGCTTTACCTATTGAACCGTCTTTATTTCAACCCACCAATTTTCTCATTTTAACTCTTTCTGTTCTTCTCTGCACCCCACTGGGCAGGGGCAGTCAGCAAGGAGGCGCATTGGGTTTAGTTGCCAGCTGAGGTTAAACCACAGCATGAAGCTGTGTGGAAAACACACACGTTTTAGTTTTAGCCCCTCCTGATTCCACCATCGTGTTCCATATCAGGGTGAAGTGAAAACAAGATCCAGAGCACAGATTCAGATCCACATCCATCTTTCTTCTTGCTTGAGACTTTCTTTTGAAATCCTGGGACCAGTGCTAACGCAAGCTGCAGCAAGGGAAGGCATCTTTAAGAAGTTAGAGGAGTTTTAGGCTGTCTTTTTCAAAACTGCTTTCTAGTGACAGTCTCACAGGCACTTTAAACTCAGGTGAACAAAAAAAGTGCTGTTGGTAAACGTAGTATAAACATACACAAGGGGATCACAATGACCTTTTCTGACACAGCTTTACACTTAACACAGAGGTGTACTATAGCAAAACAAACAACAAAAACCAAACCAACAAACAAGCGAATAAAAACCATTTTGTGGCATTTGTTTTCTGGAAGACCTGAATGTTTCATATCTAAGGCAGACTACCAGACCTCATGCATTTCTTTTGTGGTGATAATTTCTGTCCACATTTGATGTCTCATGTCAAAGTTCGAGTGATAGCAATGGGAAATCTTTATAGACAACATTTAAAATTTATGGTGCAAAGGGTCCATTGATGCAAAGTTTCACAGTTATAGGGTAAAAAAAAAATTCATAACAGCTGAAGAGTTGGTTAAAAGAAAAGTTGTCTTTCTTTAAAATAGCTTGATAGCATGGATAAACCCTGCATTTCCTTAAATTTCTGACTAGATAGATTTTCCTCTCTCTATGAACAGTCTGAACAGTCTTAAAGGAAAAATACTTTAAGGATCCCACCCAGACTCAAGCCCAAATCGTATGTCTCCAACATAATTTTTTAGGCTTTAACTACTAAATTTAACTACATAATTTAGAAAATCAAAGGGTGCAGCTAGTTCCTTTTTTATTTCTTGGTTTAGAAGGTTCATTTTATTGTATTCAGTGCAGAAGAATATTTCTATTCTGATAAGTGAAACATTATGAGCGGGAAAAAAGTGTGAAGTACTTCATTTTCACTAATGGAATGCCTATGGCATTCCCCTAACCAAGACATTGCTTTTCTTAAAGGAAAAGAAAATTGAGAAAAAAAGTAAAGTCCAAAGAGCAGGATCTTTTTAGTAGAATTTAGACAGATAACATATGCAGGAGAACCCTGCATTCTTAGCCTGCCTAAAAGAAAGGAAGAATTTAGAACTGTAAAATAGGGGAGTCTGTAATAGAAAGGAAGGACCTTGATACTTCTTTCTTTCACCATGCATTATTCTACCTTTTTCTCAGCAAGAGGTTGAATAGAGGCATGTGATGCAAACAACTGTTTGTCTTCCTCTTCCTAGAATAATCAAATTAAATTGTTAGTATTGAATTTTAAACTTTAGAATATAAACATAAAAGAGATGATTTTAAAACTGAAACTATTTTGTAAATTTGACTGATTCTAAACTAGCCATTCAAAATGGGTCACTTTAACAGAACTTGAAAAATTTCAAAGAATCACAGAATGAGGTTGGAAGAGGCATCTGGTGGTCAGCTTGTCAAACCCCCTGCTCAAGCAGGCCCACATAGAGTCTCCTGTCCAGGACCATGACCAGATAACTTTTTCACGTCTCCAAGGACAGAGACTTTACAACCTCCTTGTGCAACCTGTGACATTGCTCAGTTACCCTCAAAGCAAAAGAAAAAGAAGCCACAGAGAGGATCTCCTGTGTTTCAGTTTGTTTCCATTGCCCCTGGTCCTGTCAGTGGGTACCACCAAGCAGAGCTCTGTTCCCTACACACCCTCTCTGAAGGTGTTAATAAACTTCAGTGAGATTCCCCTGTGCTTTCTCCAGTCCAGGGTAAACAGCCCCAACTCCCTCTGCCTTTCTTCATTTGTGAGGTGCTCCAGTCCCTTCATCACAGTCTATTTTCTCTCTATTATTCTTTAAGAATTCTAAGTTTATTAGCACAGACATGCACAATGAGGACACTACACTTAGACACACGTGCTAAAGTGACCATCTTTATTAAAACAGCATTGACTTCTTCATATTCTGAAAGTATTTTTTCTGCTTTATCTTCCAGACCTATTAATGTATTTAACAGAGAAGGCTTTACTGGAACCTTTGGCGTACATAATGGACAGCTGTCCTGGTAGTTTATGTTTTGAAATGTACTACCTTTTCCTGGCTCTAGGGGATTTGCTTTCTGAATGTTTCCAAAATGTGATCTTTTCATGCAATTCCCTTCTGAGCACCATACAGAATAGTCAAACGCTTTCTGCCAAAATACTAGTTCTGCATCAGTGGATGATGTGGTCCCTTCTTTGAACCTCACAGGCTGAGCCTTAGACAAAACACAGCCAGGTAGCTTAACATGGTCACTCACCTCCAGAGAAGTTCTACAGCCATAACCTGGTAGAGAAGACAGTGTGAAGCCTGCTATCAGTATTCTAATATCTTTGGACTTTACAGCCTGTATAAGGCAGAAAGAAGCAACATGCAAATATAATACAGAACCTTTTTGGATTAAAATTTAGCCTGACAGATTAATATTATTATGTATAATAATATAATTATTATTATTCATAATAATATTACATATTAGAAGACATTTAATTGCAATCAAAGAACTTCAGAGGTACACATGAATTAGTTTACCAGCAATTTATTATATTTTCAAAGTATTTTTAAAATCTAAGGACATTAAACTCAATCACCTTGAGATTTAAACATTAAAATTCCAGCTTTTAATTTTTTTAATGGCTATTTTGTTTGCATTAAAAAAAATGAGGTGGTGATGGTCTTTTTGTCTCATGCCTCATTACACAGCTTAGGTGTGCATAAATCTGCACTACTTGATGCTCTGCCTGGCCTTGCCCTGATTGCTTAAATGAAGTTTTATTGGGGAAACGATAATAATAAAGACTAAGCTGCAGCTCTGAAGCAGTCCTGCAATGTATGACATTACAGGAAGAAAACCTCAGGGGTTTTTCACATCTGGTTTCTTTTAGCTTTGTATTAAAAGGAAAGAAAAAGAAAGAAAGAAAGAAAGAAAGAAAGAAAGAAAGAAAGAAAGAAAGAAAGAAAGAAAGAAAGAAAGAAAGAAAGAAAGAAAGAAAGAAAGAAAGAAAGAAAGAAAGAAAGAAAGAGTAGAGAAGTGATAAAGCACTAATGCTTAGAATAAGAAATGTATAGAAATACGAAATGCCTTAAAGTTTCCAGCAGTGCTGCAAAGATACTGCCATGTGAGCATTGCCATCTAATGGTTTATTTGAGATTAGTAGCTAGAACAACTAAGCAGCATTCCCATGTTGTGGCAAAGTATCTAAGCAGTATTAGGCACACTAACAAAATATTTATTGGTAGAATCCTGCATTGTCATAATTTAGAGAAGTGACATTTTAATGTTATTTTTATTGAGTTTGACACTGTACTTATTTTAATGTATAACATTTAGAGTTGATTGCTACATGTAACAATCACACAAATATTTGTTTTAAAACCAAACTGCAACAATTTCAGTACTGAAATCATAAAAAAATCTTTTAACACCATATATTAAAATATTTTTAACCTAGAAATCAAGAAATAAAAGGTTAGAATGGAAAATAAAGCAGAAAAACAGGGAGAAACCTCTGAATTAGAGTTTTATGCCATTCTTAGCTAAAGATAACAACTGAACCACAAGAACTGAAGAACACTTATTTCTCTAGTCCTTTTGATCTCTGGCTTCTTATTCTAGCTTCCTTTAATAATAAAATACATATTGGGGTGTTTTGCTTCATGATTTTACTTCAAGCTGATTTTGGCTATGCAGCAATGTTTTCAGTATAATGATCTTCATACAATTTAATATTGAAAAATAACCTTTATATACAGCAAGAATTCTACATGATGAATGTGTCTCTCTTGCACTAAGATGGCTTAGAATAAATAGAACAAGAAGCTTCCTATGGAGCTTTAAACCATCTTATAGAATCCAGTATTCCTGTCACAGTATTCTGTAAAAAATCTCTAGGGATGACAACATACTCTTAAACCATACAGTATTTCTTTTTCTGCAGAGGGAAAGGAAAAAAACAACTGTGGTCACAAAAAACACACAAACAAACAAAAAACACAAGGATGATTGCTGTAATAAAGCTACAGGCCAGGTTTATTAAGCTATAAACACAATCTTCAGTGACAAAACAAGCTGGCTGTCTTTAGCCGACTCACCAAATAGATAAGTTTCCAGACACTGTAAGATATCACTGAGCTTCTAATTATTAAAATTCCAAGCTATAACCTGTGCAGTTCAGGTAATGCAAAAAATATCCCATAATGATGTGTACTTGATGCTACTGATACCTATGTTGCAGTATCTCAAAGAATTTTAACAGCAGTTAATGAAGTGTAATTAAGTGTGACCTTGCTCTTGAGGGCTTGAGCTGTGCATACATTCTAGTACAAAATTCCATCATAACATTTCCACTTAAAGACCTCAAGTGGTCTGGTCTCCTTAAAATGCAGAACTGCCACTAATGTTGGAGAAGTAAGAAAAGATATATACATATTAAAAAAAATTAAATAAAGAAAAAGTGGTACATATCTGCCGTGCCATAGCAATGAGGGTCTGGAAGATCTTTCAAGAGACCAGAAATTATGGAGGCAGATCATTCTCTATATTTACTGTGCAAAAATTCAATGAAGCACATATCACAGTCTCACAGTGTTGCACCATTCTCAAACTTAGAATAACATTTCTCATACTAAAAATAAAGCTGTTTTTTTTTTCTTCCAATTAAACTAGCGTCATACACTTTTTCTCTGTATAACTGATCATTTCCTAAAAATTCCATGTTAACCATCCTCAAGATCAAATAGTGCAGAGCAGGCTTTCCCCCTGCCTGCCTCATGCTTTCCCAACCTTTTAGTATATTTTATTTTGTCCTGTGAATTCTGTCTAAACCATTTACGTCTTCTTTAACACCTGGTGCTGAAAGTGGAACAAGTACTCTGTGTGAAGCCTCTCCTGCTCTGGTCAGAGTGTGACAATGAATTCTTCCCCATGGTTCATGTTCAGTGTTGCTGCTAATGCACTTCAGAGTGGGAATTGAGTGTTTAGTGGCACACAGCATGGACCGCTCAGTTTTGTGTTCAAGCATGATTTCAAAATTACTTTCCCCAGCCCCGTTGCCTATCCAAGTTTTCCTCAGGCTGAGTGCTCCCTCCCAGGCAGTGGGACAGGGGCTGGCCAGCCAAGGATCACTGCAGCTCCCTGCCAAGAGCAGGACAACTTAGGGCACTGGGGCAGCCCCAGCCCCTGGCACTGGGCACATCCCTGGGGATGGGGACAAAATGGAAATGGAGACAGGCTAAGACCAAGCCAGGACATCAGGTCAGCAAGACAGGGTCAGGATCATCAGGAATGAGGCCAGTCAGAGACATGATAGCTCAGGCCTGAGCAGTTCCTGAGGGTGGGAAGCAGGAGCATCCCTACTTCTCCCTAATTTCTCCCAGCTCTTCCTCCTCCCACACTTCCTCAGCTGGGTTCAAGGCCACAGACCAAAGGAGTATCAGAGCTGGCCAGTGCAGGCTGCCAGCACAGCTCCTGGGGAACAGGGAGAGCAGCCATGCCCCAGGACCATGTCACCTCCAATCCCACTGTGTGAGGTTTGCATGGCCAAGCTTTGCTAGCAGGGGGGCTACAGGAATGGCTTCTGTGAGAAGCTGCCAGAAGGTTCCTCCACGTCCAGCAGAGGCAATCCCTGGCAGCTCCAAAGATGGAGCTCCCACTGCTGGCCAAGGTTGGGACAATCAGAAATTCTGGTAACGCCTCTATGGTAACATAGTTAAGAAGAGGGGAAAAAAGTCATTGGGCAGATGCAATTGTGGCCAAAGAGAAATGGAGAATATGCAAGAGGAACAGCTCTGCAGACACTCAGGTCAGCACAGAAGGAGGGACAGGAGCTCTCCAGGAGAGCTGAGACTCTCTGCAGCCCCTGGTGCAGCCCATGGTGAGGCAGCTGAGCCCTGCAGCCCATGGAGGATCACAGCAGTGCAGAGATCCCCCTGTAGCCCATGGAGGATCACAGCAGTGCAGAGATCCCCCTGTAGCCCACAGAGGAGATCCACAGTGGAGCAGGTGGGTGCCTGAGAGGAGGCTGTGAACCAGGGAGAAACCTGTGCTGGAGCAGGGTCCTGGCAGGGGCTTGCAGGCCCATGGAGAGAGGACCTCCCACTGCAGCCAGTTTCCTGGCAGGACTTCTGAATACATAGGGGATCCATGGTTGGAGCAGCCTGTCCTTGAAGGTCTGCACCCCATGGAAGAGTGACCCCGAGAGCTGTTGCCCATGGAGTGGAGAAGTTCATGGAGAACTGTCACACTGGAACAGGGGAAGAACTCCTCTCCATGAGCAATGGGAAAATTAATGTGTGAGGAACTGACCATAACTCCCATTCCCTGTCTCTCTGCACTGCTGGGGGAGGAGGTAGGGATGGGGGGAAGGTGTTTTTAAGGGCTTATTTTACTTTTTCTTATCCTGCCCTGATTTTATTAGTAAGAAATTCACTTCATGTCTCCAATTCTATCCTGTTTTGCCCATAGCAGTAATCAGTGAGTGATCTCTCTTTGTCCTTATCTCAACTCATGAACCTGTCATTATATTTTCTTTCCCCTGTTGTGCTGCAGAGGAGAGTGAGAGAGCAGCACTGGTGGGTGCCGGGCATCCAGCCAAGGTTAACACATTAAACCCACCTAAAACTAACTCCCACTTTGACCAGAAGTAACCAAAACCTTTTTTCTATGGCTTTGTGACCATGCTGAGTACAAATTTCATGGTAATTTCATCACTGTAATAAAATTTTGATTCACCACCACCACTTGTTTTTGCTGTTCAGCAGAAAAAACAAACTAAAGAGACTTGTTAGGTTGATTAGGGCATTTCTTCTTTGTTCTCTCGGCTGAACAAGTGGCTTATGGTCACAAAGACAGAGGTCACCTGAGTTTGCAGACATAAGTTCACAGAATTTTGTCCAGTTTATCAGGCACCAGCTGCACAGAGGTGATGGCTTGGCAGGAAGCTTTAGCATCCTGTTGGGAGTTAGTCTGAGCAGCAGTTCTGTGACAGGAATGCAGGCAGATGGATTTCAAGGTAGAAAGCTGTCCTGAAGCAAGTGTTGCTAAGATTTGGGAGTGACTCAAGTGGGTGAGTCGTTTTGCCATCATCATCTCATGAGTCAAGCAAATAAACTGTAATGACTCATTTTGAAAACCCAGGCACTGGGCAATGACTGCGTAGCTTATGATTTCATTCTTGTCCATTATAGAGAAAATACAAAGCTTGAATTCAGAATTTCTTTTTAAATAGCAGTAGGTCACTGAAGGTGAGTCAGTTAAATGATCAGTAATTCTGATACATAAGAAGCACATTCTGTCAGTTTGGTTCCCAGATCCTTTACTCAAAAATTTTGATCTCCCATGCTTTTCCACTAATCTCCACTGCTTTTTCTGGCGTTCCCTGTGACCTCTGTAACCTTTGCTCATCATTTTGAGACACGTGCATCCTCTATCCCTTCCACCTGTATCAACTCTATATCAAGGTTTTTCCACTTCCCCCTCCTTATTCTCATGGGCTTTTGAGTAATCTTTCCAAAAGCACTATTAGCCCTTTCCTGTACCACTCACACAAACAGATTTTATATGGCCATAAGCCCTGGAACTTGCATACAGTTGCGATAAATATTTAATGTGGAGTCTTGTTAAGAGTGGGGAAATAAATCTGAAGGTTTCACAGGATTCCTGGGGGTGTCTCGCCCTTAGCGGAATGCCCCGGAGCTCTGCAGTGGTTAATGCTTCATTAATGCTCGATTAGTGCTTAGTTAGTGCTCGGTTAATGCTCGGTTAGTGCTCGGTTAGTGCTTAGTTAGTGCTCGGTTAATGCTTGGTTAATGCTCGGTTAGTGCTTGGTTAGTGCTTGGTTAATGCTTGGATAGTGCTCGGTTAATGCTCGGTTAATGCTTGGTTAGTGCTTGGTTAATGCTTGGATAGTGCTCAGTTAGTGCTTAGTTAGTGCTCGGTTAATGCTTGGTTAGTGCTCGGTTAGTGCTCGGTTAGTGCTCGGTTAGTGCTCGGTTAGTGCTCGGTTAATGCTTGGTTAATGCTTGGTTAATGCTGCCATCTAGTGCCCGCCGGAGACATTACAGTCCCTGACCTACTTGAGAGCCATTAAGCGCTTTCCGTGGCTCGATTACTTCGGAGCAGGCACCCAGTGAAGTGTGTAAGGAGATAGCTCCGAAACTGTCATTTAACATTTCATTCTAGTTCCACGTGATGAATTTAGATTCTGTGCCAAATAGCGCACTTACTAGAAATGTTTGGGCGGGGGTGGGGCGGTTCTTCAATAAAGGAATATATAGAGACAAAACAAAACAAACCAAAAAATCAACAATTTGTTATTTAACAAGAACAAGAATGTTTATTCAGATGTTTTGTAGATATTTCATTTTCTCGAATATCTTTCCCAGCATCAGTTTATATGACAAAGGATTTTTTCTTATGCTCTGAAAAGAAATAAAATTGTAGAGAAGTGCCATTGACTTGAGAGGATGAAGACCAGACCTATCTCAAAAGCTATAAAATAATTGCAAGAATATAATTTTATTTTAGAATAAAGCTAAAGCATGAGTGTCCAGGCATTTTCAGGGTAAGAAATCTGTCTTAACAATTCATGAATTATATTCTTTTTCTCTCAGGATAACTTCATTTGTGTCTACACTCAAAGTCAGAATACTGAACATATCTGTCTCAGGAGTCTTTCAATGGCATCTGCTTTTCTCCATTGATTTTACAGGTAGTTAAATGTTAGCTTTAAGAGGACTGGATCCTAAAACTTGAAATGCCTTCCTCCAACAGAATTCCTGCTAGGTTTTTTTCCATCAGTGAGAGACTGTGGCATATATTAAAAGCATCTGTCCTACCAACCAGTCTTGCACTGCCTGCAAGTGTTTTGTGTCAGGGCATGGGATGGCAGGCAGATAGTTTGGGGGACTGAAGAGGGATGGAAGTGCTAAACTTCTTGGGCACAAACTGGCTGAAAGATAATTAAAAAATTACTACTCTGAATGAATACAAAACCCTGAGCAGAATCTATTCATTATAATTCTAAAGAGGTTATAATTTGTTCATTCCAAAACCTACTCAGCACTAAGAATATTATTAGTCTTCCTCCTACATTTCTGTGACAAATTCTACTGAGCACTAAGAATATTATTGGTCTTCCTCCTATATTTCTGTGACAAATTCCCTAGACATTCAATCTTCACTCCAACAGCGGTATTAGTAAACAACATAGATATTTCCAGTACACATACTTATCATAAAGTCATCTTCCCTAATTCATAAGCCTCGAATAGAAAGAGGATCTGTTTTCTGAAAGCCTTGTTTTCATACACTTCTGTAAAACAAATGGAATTGGTCTACAGAATTACACCATGATTTAATTTAGCTATATGCCTAACTGTTTTAGCTATTTTTATACCTAGTCACAATACTGTGAATCATTATCACTGTGCTAAGCAGCTCCTACAAAATTACAAGGGTAAAATAGTTCATTGGATTTAATAACTAAGCTTTCATTCAGATATGATGTTTTATTCCTTCCTTCTTGACAACCACCAAAATAAAAATGGCACTAGGAGCACTTCACAGAAAAAGGGATGGTGAAACACCTATATCCATGCTTAACTCTACCATCTTGTTCACTGATGTTCACAGAGTCAGCTGCCAAAAGAGAAAACTGTTGCAGGCTCAAACACAGGACTGGATGAAAGTGGTGAAAAGGTCTCAACTCTATAAAAGGTAGTAAAATACTTGATGTTATGCCATATTGAGAAGCTTGTCGTTTTCACAATGGAACTGAGATTAGTAGATGAATTGGTAAATTAGTTGAGCTTAGTAAATTACTTCCTAAATGTGAAGGGGGCAACAAGTTATGCAGAAAGGGAAGTTTCACCCTCCATATTGAAAACAGGGGAAAAATACATTATTCCAGATCATTCTTGAAACTGATTTTGTATAAAATTTTGCTTGTAGGAGCATCGCACTAAAAGCTGGGAACTGTAGATGGATTTTGAACATGGTGTAATGGGGATATTCAATACTAGAACAAGTATTAAAGACTGGATTAGTGAAATGGGAAGGATAGAAGTGAAAAAATGGCAGATTTCATTCAGAGACCCATACAAGAAAACTGATACCCTGAACTGAAAATTTAACAGCCTTAAAATGAAAGAGACAAAAAACAGTTTTGTTTCTCCCATCCTATGAATTGCCACCATAGTACAGCCAAAGCAAATATATAATCCCTTCCAGCTAACAAACTGTTAGTTCTGTTGTCCTGCTGAGAATTTGGGGAACTGTGCATAATTCTGTTGGGCTGTTGAAGAAAGGGGTTGTTCAGAAAACAAAGTTTCAAATAGACATAGAGGAGATAATGTGGACTTAAGAGGAAAAAGAAAGAAGCCACAAAGACCAGGCTTGCATAGTTAAGTGAAACAAAACAAAACAAACAAAAAAAACAAACAAAAAAAAAAAGTTTAATTAATGGTCCCTTACTTCTCTTACTGAGAAAAGAGTGAACAAATTTCAAGTGAAAACTTAAGTTAGTGCCATTTCTTGTTATTAAACCCAGATATATTCTTTCTATTCTGCTTTGCTATCTTTCAGTGAGAAGAGAATTCAAGGGGAGAAGAGGAATTAGAAGATAAGTGGTTTTGGCCCAATTGTATGATCCCTGAGTGATCATTCCATCCAGCATGACTTTAAAACTACTTGCAGTTTTCTATAAAGCTATTTTTTTCACTTTATTACTAGGATCTTGGGGCTTTCACTCTTCAGCTATGGTTACCATGAGTTGAATCACAGTGTAAATGTCTCATTATATCAACGAATGTCACGCATTCAGACTGCAGATCTCTCACTAGTCACCTAAGGCTCCCTTCAGAGTCAGCAGGAGAAAAGTGGAACTTACAGGCACACTTTATCTGCCTTATCATAAAATTGTTCTGCAACGTCAGTTAAACAGCATCCCAGAAGCTCATACTGAATGATTAGCTGAGAATTGGAGTTCTAAAATACAGCAAGCAAGATGAATCTTGCTCTATCTTTCTCAAATATACATATTAAAACACAGGCTGTACATGGTATCTACACTCCCCAGATACCATAGACTCAGGAGAAAATGAAAGCCACTCTGTCTGTGACAGAGATAAAGACAGAACTCAGAACAGCTGTGGCCTGAGCCATTTATTCAATACATATTTTGGTAAGAGTTGCACATTCTAGAAGCAATTCTCACAGAATTAAAAAAAAATGATAGCTCCAGAATGAATGTGAGGACTGAAATTATTTAGGGAGTCTTTTTATTATCATAAGCTATCATCATGAGAATACAACTGGAATCAGTTTCTGTGAGTCAGCAAATCCAAAGCAATGAATGTAGCTCTGCATGCACTTTGGGACTGTATTATGCCTTTTATAACTTTTGTTTACCACTTGGCATCCTGAAGTATCATAAAAAATCAAAGGCCTTCACCATTCATTGTGTAGGGCTCTAAAACGCTGCTAAACACTATGATGAGCAAGAATGAATACTGCCCAATTAACTTCATTTATAGAAACATTCTGTCCTTGAAAATCCATTACCTACAGACTACTGGTTTGATATTTTCCTTCTTTTGCACACAGATTGCAAAGGGATGAACATTTTTCTCTGTTTCTGGCTGTGATTACAAATTAATTTAACTTCCTTTTGTTAGTTGAATGCAAACAACAATGCTAAAGTCTATGGAGTGACAGACAAGCATATAAGAGACAATTTTCCTCTGCTATTAACAATTGTTTACTTGATTCTAAAATGAATAATTAAATGACACTGGATAATATAGTCGGTTAATATTCTAAGAACTATGTATAACTAATAATTGTCCCTTTTTATAGCATATAGTATGTAGGTCACAGGAACTCTCATTTCTTGTTGGGTTTCTTTTTCTGAGTTCAATACAAACCAAAATAATCACAATTATCACTTTGAAATCAGCATATATAAAACTACATGCTCTTGTAGATAAAAAAAGATTAAGTGCATATATCTCCATTATCTATTTCAGGATTTTGGGGGGCTGGCAAAGCCAGATTTTATGGCACCTTATTTTTTTTTATTTTGAGTAGCATATGAATTTGCTTTAGGCAATTTATTTTCCTAAGTTAATTTCTTGTAATGTCCAATGAAGCTCAGAAAGAGAAGTCATGGGTTTGTGAACACAGTGAGTACCCCAGTCACCTGTAATACATTTAATTGAATAAAATCCCCCAACCTAATAAATAAGGCAGATATCCCTAAAATGATACTCCTTGAATGTCAAAAATCTGGTTGTCTTTTATTAAATTAACTGGGTTAAGATATAATTGTTTACCTAGACATAAAACATCACATACATACATCTAGAATATGACATCTGAAACAACAACAAAAAAATCTTAAGCATCAAGGTTTTTATTATTTTTGGAAACATGATTTTCTAATACAGTGATAATGCACCTAAGAGCTCATCCATAGAAAAAAAAAGCCATGTTCTTGTGAGATATTGTAGTACCCTTGTAGAGCAGCATATCTCCATAGGCAAAGTGATCCAGGCATGTAATTCCTCTGAGATCAAATAATAAATTCCTTGTTTATGTCAACTGAGGAGCTGATCTAATATATGAAAGTCATAATGGAAAATATTTAATTATCCTCTCCTAAGTAGTTTAGTTAACATAGTTAACATTATATATGGCAATATATATTGAAAAAAAAAACCAGTTTTGTTCCTTGCATTTTGTGAGATGAATGCTGTGGTTTTTTTAAAAAGAACACTTGTAGAAGAGCATCATACAGAACTATGCTCTTTTTAAATTTCCTAAAATCAGCAGGTCCTTAGTTCCAAAGAACCCAAAGACCAACTGCACTTCTGATACCAATCCAAATATAATTACATGAACACTTCTTCAGATTTCCTGTTGATCTACAAGGTCAATTGGGTTTTTGAGATATTTTAAGAAAAATAACTTAGAAAAATTCTTAGTATGGGCATTTTCTTTGCCATAAAGTATTTGCTGATTAATCAGAAGAAATTTAGGGAAAAATCCTCAACTTTTGTCTTGAAAATAAATTCTTAAAGAATAAATTATTTAATATTTTGCAGATGCACAAAAAACAAACAAACAAAAACAAAAACAAACCCTCAACCCCCCAAAAACAAACAAACAAACAAACAAACAAACAAACAAACAAACCACAACCAAAGCCTAGGAACTTAATTTCAGTGTTCTGAACTGACTACTAAAGCTATTTATAATGTCTTGGATTCTGAATCCTGGAAGTTTTCCCGCATCTACTTTGTATTTGGGTGTTAGGCTAACTAATAAAATTTTATTTGTTGTAAAATGTAATGTGTTATCTAAATTCCATCATTATTTTGTTGCTTCTATATAATTGTGGAAAAGGAAAAGGAAAAGGAAAAGGAAAAGGAAAAGGAAAAGGAAAAGGAAAAGGAAAAGGAAAAGGAAAAGGAAAAGGAAAAGGAAAAGGAAAAGGAAAAGGAAAAGGAAAAGGAAAAGGAAAAGGAAAAGGAAAAGGAAAAGGAAAAGGAAAAGGAAAAGGAAAAGGAAAAGGAAAAGGAAAAGGAAAAGGAAAAGGAAAAGGAAAAGGAAAAGGAAAAGGAAAAGGAAAAAACAAAGTCTGGATCATGCAAGTAGTTTACAGTCATATTTCATAGGAGATCTGAGCTAAATTCTAAGAAAAATTCTCTTTGATCTCTTCTCTTGTCCATGTTATCCTGCCTAAAAACTTCATAGCGAGGAACAAATACAAGCTATGGCTAATCAAAATATATGGGCCATGTTTATATTAGAAGCAACTTGGGTGGATTTATTTGGCACTTGGCAGGGAAAAGAGAAAATACTTACTTTTCTCAGCTTTTTTTCAGTTATTTACAATTTGAACAGCTGGAAAGTATGTTTAACACAATCAACTACAACTCTCCAATTTAAAAATTTAATTATTTTACTGACCTTCCACATGGCAAAATGTGATTTTAAAGTCCTCTGAGATAAAACATGAAAATGAATCAGTAGATACATTAATTAATGGATCTACAATTAATATTTTAGGGCCCAGTTCAAATATATCTTTTTTGTTTTAACTAGGAGTTTTATGAAGTTAAGACTTAGGAACAAAATACAATTCAGTTATCTCAGCACTCTTAACACAAAGTGCCAGCTTAGAGCAGACATGGCCAAATTCATAAAAACTTCACAGTTTGTCTCATGTCATTTACTCCATAGAAGTCTGGACCATTGTTTCAGCAGCTCTTAATAGTGTAACTTCCCTGGTCTGCAGTTTAAAAAGGGCAACTTAAAAAGAACATGTGCTTCTTTTAATTCTCTCAGGACTTTAAAACAACCACAGGGACTTTGCTCTTGGTACAGAGACCACAGAACACTTCAGCTCCAAAGGGAGATATGTCAGAAAATTGTGAGAACCCCAGGATATCATGGAAATTGTTCTGTGACCTTCACAACAGTGGAGACAAGTAACAGCTACTGCAATTAAGAAGTCCAGTGGAAGCAAAGTGACAGAAGTCAAGCTGTGCATCCCTTTTGATCTCTGTAAAGTCCTGATGCAGAGATAATAAGAATGTAGACCAAATTCTATCACTGTGATGTTGAGCTTCAGGAGAAATTCACAGTATACATACCTGCAAGATAATACAGACTTTGTGTCACACTGCCAGCAGCAGCTCTGACTTTAAGGTAACTATTGGGTCCATTATCTTCTGTGGGATGCACTGTGAAAATGATGTTTTCATGAAAAAGTATTTGTACATTTATAAATCTCTGCACACCAAATCACATCCCTGGGTATTTTTTAGTTCTACTCTAAATAAATATTAAGGGTATCATATTTCTTTTTAAAGAATATGCAAATTATGCTTTGTTTAAAACTGTGAATTAAAAAATTTCTGACAAGTCAGAAGAACAGAAGAAACAGAATGAAAGAGATGCAAGTTCCAAGCAGCTTTTTCAACATCTACCCAAGAAATGATTTTCACTTATTCTAATAGTTAGGGACTTCTCAATTGCTAAAAAAGTTCAACTGAAACTTTTTTTTTTTTTTTTCCCCCCGCAATTCTATTTAAACTGAATCCTGGAATCACTTTATCTCGTGTTTTTTTCTTTAACCAAATTTTTGATGTTTTCACTACTCTGATTTTTGGGGGGTTTTTTATCACATGCAAATGATCAAATCTATCCAGAAGCATTAGTCATATTCATCATGCACAATGAAATTTAGGATCTCTCTAAAAAAGTCATTTGTGACTGCTGCCCAGTTATGTGGCAAATCTAATATCTGTACTAGTATCTCAGCCTAACCCTGAGATCCCACAGCTGAGGCTCTGTGCAGATAGTGCCTGAAATATAGATGTAGAGCTGCCATGGATGTGCTGAGTACATTTGGCTTCATGCACACAGAGATCAACAATTCTAGAAAATGTGATCTTGCACTGGTATTTGCAAATACTAAGAAAATAATTATTTTCAAATACTTCTCAAAGGACCTAGAGTCTTGGTCTGAAAAACAGATTTTTCATCAGTTCTGATCCATAGTATTTTCCTAAATTTAATGGGGGAGGGGGTGGTGGTAGAAATGCAACTAAACTCTCTCCAAACGGCGTAAATCCTGCAGCTGCAGCACTGATGCCCTGGGTTGCCCTGCTGGACTCCGAGTGTTTTCCCTGTGTCCCGGCAGGTGGCAGCCGCAAGAGGCTCTGGTTTGCAGCGACCATCCTTCCAGGCTCAGAAGGGAGTTTCATTGTTACTAAAATGTTGTTCAAATACTCAAATGTAAACGATTTTTTAAGACATCCACTTAAGCTGAACAAATTCATGAGTACTCAGCCTCAGGTTACTGTCAATTATTTAACAGAGTAACTTCCCGAGACAATTTATTACATCTGGTGGATTTCTGGCATGCGTCTGCTTCACAAATCCTGTGCTAAAGACACAGTCTGTACTACATCTCACACAACATAGTCAGTCTTACCCTTAAAATAACTAAATGTACTTTCATCACTTCATTAAGGGCTTTCAATCTCGTGTGTAGACAGACTGGCCTTAAATGACACTGAAAGAATAAAAACTGTGGCTGCTCTCTTAGCTTGAACAAAACAAATAGCAAAGGTTTGGGTTTTTTTCCAATTCCTATATCAATTTTTAAAAGTTTACTCAGTATAAAAAATCTTTAAAAGAAAACACACTCTGAACCTAAAAAAAAAAAAAAAAAAAAAATTTAAAACAAATTACAAGGATTAATAAATCAGCTTCTTGCAAAGACTGTGCATCTGGAAAGGTGTTAATTCAGTGCTCCTGTGCTCCCACTCACAGCCTGCAACAAGTATCTGATAAACAGGTTTCAAACTGAGGATTTTGTAATTTGCAACTGTGCCCAAACTCCCATTACTGCTAATGGAAGTTACCTACACACTCTCTGGATATTTTTGATGGTTTTTTAAATTTCCTTGAAAAGTACATTATCTAAAGCACTTAGCACTGTGGTAGATAATAGCAAGCACAATTTAAACAGAGAAGCACTGGTGATGTGTAAAGCAGCTCTCAGTTTGTCTGCTTGACATGATTCTGTGTTTCCACTGTCTTTTCTCCATTTTTTTCTGTGATACTAAACATTTTAATTTACACTGAATGTATAAATGCTACAAAAAAGCAAAATTACCATGAGAAATAGTTTATTTCTCAGTTTGGAAAAAATACTAAGATTTATGGCCATGGATGTTTCTTTTTGCCTATTTTAAAGCTGTTAAAATCCACTGACAGCAGAAATTGATAGCATTATCAGTAAAAGAGAGGCCTGTCCCTATTTGTTTAAGCAGAAAGGACTTGTCCTACTAGCCTCACCCAAGGAGCTCTATCCACGTGGGAATCTCCTCTTACAGTTATACAAGGCATTACCTAAAAATTTTCATACAGCTTGTGCTAAGGTTTCTTCAGCTAAGCTGTGTGATTAGGAGTAGATCAAACCCCCATGCTTGTAACAATCTGACAGGTTTTACTTGATGTTTTTATTTTATTCCAGAGAGAACAGTTTTGCGTGATATCTATGTGCCTCTAGACATACAAGCAGAGGAGACAAACTACTGTGTCACCTACAAGTAGATATGCCTTCAAGACAACACGTTTTTACCACATCTTTTAGCTTAATACACTTATTTAACATGTTTGTATGTGTCCCTTGTTCTTGTATACCACTGTATCTCTGATCTTCTCATTTTTTGGAGGCACGTAGGAGACAGCAATGCCTCCTCCTAAGCCCTTGCACAGCTCAGCAGAGGTGGCAGTCTCTTACTGTGTGGCATCTTTCCATGTAAATCTTTATAAAACCATCATACAAGCTGGGCTGAAAGGTCTATTTCCCCCCAAAGAACAATGCATCTCTCTTAAAAGAAGCATGATGTGTTATCTGTAAACGAGTGGAAGAAAAAGCGGCACAGAGAGAAAAGATTGTTTATTCAGAGGAAATGGACACTTTTCCGTAACATGCAAGAACATGCTTTGATTCAAAGTGCAATAATTTAGTGTGTATAGTTTAGTGTAAATTATTTTCAAGTCATATTCTTGAAAATTGTTCCTTTGCATATTAATACAGAAGTCTGGATTTTGGTCAGCTCTGAGCCTAAAAGGAGCTCTCCTTATCTCCCTCTTGGCTTCCTCCTGAATCAATGCTCCCACTGCTTTCCTTACAGTAGAGTTGTTTTCAGACCTATGTAAATACACTTGATTACTCGTGAGTATGGTTGTCTGAGCACGTGCATTTCTTTGTTCATTTTAATTCAAATACAGTACTGATCATCTCCATTTATGCAAAAAAAATATCTTCAGTTACTTGGGCCAGCTAATGTCCCATGCTGACCTATGACTGGGCACAAGTGTCCTAACTCTTCAGGTGAGTATTGAAAAAGGCGCTTACCTGCACCTTCAAACAGCTTGAATGAGACAGAAATTAAAAAGTTATTCTCTGCATGAGCCTGCAAATATCATTTAACATCATGATTTCAGGTCAGAAGGAGTTTATTACATTATTTAGCTTTCCCTGAGTGTCTTCATCTTTTATGCAGAATTAGTCACTTTCTAAGGTGACGTGTTTGTTGCCTAAACTGGACACTATCTGGGGGACACCTCACCTATCCTGTTATTGTTTTCCTCTGATTTTTTTTAATATGTTGCTGAGATGGTTTGTCTCCATCCTTCTCTCAAGTCCATGTACTGGCACAGCAGTCACTGGCCTTTAACTCAGGGCACATGAGCTGACTTCAGAATGTTTCTCTTAAAACAGCTCTGCTGGAGCTGTCTTTACAGTGCCTTTAAATGTTTATGCCTCCTGAGGAAGGATGACTCTCCATGAGATGGTTTCCTGAGGTGTAGACTGGAGTGGATTACAACATGGATCATCAAGGGGGAAAAGGTCAATTACTGCTATCAGAGTTGAAACAAACAAATAAACAAACAGAATAGTAATAGTAATAGTAATAGTAATAGTAATAGTAATAGTAACTAGAGAATCAAAGTTATTACTTGCATAGCTGACTATAGCATATGGTCATTTACTTTTCAGGGCCTATTATATTTTTCCAGTGTTTTAGCAATACTAAAACAATAGAAAAATATAATAGTCTTGGTCACAGTCTTAGTTACAGAGTTAAACTATTTCCTGGCCAATGTTCTAGGCCTGGCCCTCTATTTTGATATTGGTTTTGATTCAACATCAAAGGATCTGAAAATATTTGAGTCTTCAGGCAGTCTTGTAAGTCGCTTAACTCAAATATAGACTACCTACCAAAAAAACAAATCTTCCTTCTAAATACTAAAACTCCTGTAGTGGTGGGGAGTAGGGGAGATGACCAGAAAAATATTTACAACAAATAATTCTTTCAAAATCAATTTTTAAAAATAAAAATAAAAATTAGTCTGAACTATTTTGTTAAGAATACCTAAGTTAGGAATGAAAGAGCAGCAGACATATTTAATTCTTTTATGTTCAGATCTCCTCTTTGGCATGTCTATATAAACCACTTTCGTGACCTTGTTTCAGACTTTAGTTCTTCTTGTTCTATTGCTCTACAGCCGAAAACTGTGGAAAATGGATTAGAACACATGGATGAGAAATTCTTTGTGTTTAGAAGCAGCAGTTTGGCAGTGAAAAAACAAAAAAAAAAAAAAAAGGCAGATAATTAGCAAGTAATGAAGAAAGAGATAGGAATCAGCAAGTTTTAAATCCTTGAGTTTTGCTGTGATACGTGTATCTCGTATGTGATGCCATATTGATTTTCCATTCTCACTTTCAAATTCTGCCTACAGGAAATACTGTATTTCCTGGAGCACCATTGGCTTCAGAAGTTTTGTAAAAGAAAGTCCTCCATCCTGTCAGTGATGGGACTACCCAAAATGCCTTTGCTATATCAATTGACAAGAGCATTTCTTTACTGGAAGACAAACTCATAGCAATAAGCACCTTTAGTTCTATGACCATAGCTGATGTTTGTATATTATCTCTCACACTACTATTTTAGGAAAATCTGAAAGAAGATGAGCACAACTTTTATCCTTAAAAGAAGCTTTGTCATTAAATTTTGAGAACTTAAAATAGCTCATAGATTACTATGAGGGTCAAGGAAACCCTTCACATTAAGGTATCAGCCTGTTTCTCAAATACCATTTTCCGGAAGGAGTGCCTCTGAAATTCACATCATTTTTGACTGTTCTGATCTGAAAATTCTCATGTAATTTTAATTGATTTTATCCCATATTGCATTACAATATATTTTTCCTCTCTTTCACAGCCTGGCACTCTTGATGGAGGACAATCAAGTTCACAGAAAATGGGACAAAGCCAGTCAGATTAAAAAATACAGTTATTTAGCAGAATGTCTGGCAGTCAATACTGAATCTCTAATAAGTGTAGCTTTCAAGTCACTAAAGATTGTTGCATCAGTTCAGAAAATTTTGGTGTGTAAGCATAACATCATTTAATCCAGTTGTCACTGATGAAAAATTGAGTCCTTCCCTTATCTGGGAACTGGAATTGTCCTATGGATATAACTGTGATTAAGACTATCCCAGTAGGTCTCTAGCCATGTCAATTATTTCCTCTATCCTTCCATACATCATTATATGTAGAGACAAAGAAAGACTCATTTTCCATTCTGTAAAATGAGAGAATGAATACCGTTCTAATCCCATATGATACTGGGAATTAGGGCTACTTCTCTACTTCAATTTGAAAATCATGGATTCTAGTAAAGTAAGGGAAATTACTTTTACATACAGTAAAAGTAGCCTATGTAAATGAGGTCTTTAAGTTGCTGTCATCAGGCTTCTACTGATGATGTGTAGATTTATATATATATATACATGTATATATATAATGTGAGGCTATAAAAGAGAGGATGTACACAGATGACATGAAGTAGTCAAAAAATCCAACATCATATGATTTCTCAGTGTTTTTACAATTTACTTGTTGAGCTAGTTTTTTAATAAATTCAGCTGCTTTTTTTGAACTGAGACCTGTAATTTATAGTATTTTCATGTGCTGTTGAAAAACAACCATTAATTTAGTTAGTGGAACTGTTGGATGTTATATTAATCTAGAATCCCCATTATCCAAGGGGTATTAGTCAATTTTACCTAGGTAAACTAAATATGTTGTTTCTTCCTTTCGTATTAGCTAAATATACAGGATGTAGGAGTTACTGGTTAAAGAAATTATCAGTACAGGACAAGTTTGTGCAGTCTTACTTCATTTTATGAGCACTTAATAAACCACACAGTTCTTAAAAGCTGCTAGCTAGTTAATTGTGAAGAGTCCACTCTTGAAACTAGTACAAGAAAATGTTTTCTTCATTTGTTGTGAATGCACTGCTCTATGTCCTATTGAGGACTTGTCAATGAAGGGAAAAAAATTAAAAAATTAAAATAATTTCTAAATTTTACTTTTTTTTTTTTCTTTGGCAAACTAATAGTGAAATCTGTCATTTTTTAAGGTATTTGGAAATAGATTTTTTTTAATAAATTCTGAGATTTATGGAAAAATACTTCAACTGAACAAAAAATAAAAGTGCTTGTGCAAAGAATGTCAATACGCAGCCTATTTGCTTTCTTTAATAAGAGAAAGTCGAGATTTCTTTTTTGTCTAATATATCTGTAGAAAATTCTTATTTATTCACCATTGTCTAATTCTGAACCTACAACAGGGGATGCAACAGGAATGCAGTATTAGATACCACCCACAGCCCCCATATCATCATTAACTAGCTTATATACGAAAACAAACACACATCCCTCTTAAACCCCTTTCATTTTTTTTAAATAAATTAGAGTTATGATATTCTCACACCTTTGAAGACCTTGAAAGATAATTTTATAGTTTTTTTTGTCTATGGGACATATATACGTAGATGACTATTCTGTAGCTGATATTATGTTTTCATTTAATCCAGAATAATCAAAAGTCTTCATATATATATCAGCAGCTTTGCAGTACTACAGTAGTAAACGAAAATCTTCATAAAACAGGAAAAGAGAATCATGATTCCTTAATATTCATGCAGCTTTTTTGAGGCTGTCTCTGGAAAGCCCCTTCTGTGAGTCCAGGTAATTGTCCATGCCTCAGTTCCTTCAGCATTAAAAATCAAACAATAGTTGCTGCCATGCTATGCTCAGAAGCAAGTTAAAAAGCTCCGATTGTCATTTTCATCTCAACTACTGCATTAAATTTTCACTCAATGCCTAAATATCTATCAGAGTTAGTGGGAGTTTCACCTCCAATTCAATGAGATGTTAGTTGTCTGTAATTTAGTTGAACTGAAACCCCCTGTTCTGCAGACAACGGCCAGCAGTAATCATATCCGGTGGTAACAGTGATCTTCTGGCTGTGATTGACATGCCGCTCACCACATCCTATAATATTTCCAGGTTATAAAATTATTTGATTTTGAGGATTCAGTTATGAAGTTAAAGCAACAGTCTTCCTTTGTGTTTACTTGGTTTAGTTGAAGGGGCTAGCTAGGCTAGTTAAATAACCAACTAAGGGTGAGACTTGTTAACAGCTTCAAGCGTAAAAGGGTCAAAAGGTTTATGAATATGTAAACACACCAAAATATATAAACATATAAATATATACAGTTTAAAAACAATCGAATGTGCATTGTGGTGCCAAGGGAGAGAACATGCTCCACAAGACCAATTAAGTGTACTTAGCTTTAATTTATTAAGGGCAATACAGAACCAATTAATGCATTTTTAACTAGTTCTATTTACAACAATTAATTGTAATTAATTTTTATGGGGCAGGGAGGGAAGAGATAAAGGTCTCCAAGGACAGGAAGGGGACTACACCCAGATCTTACAGGCAAGAAAACATGTCAGAAAATAAGTCAACGATAGTAAAAAAATACAAAGCTTGAATTCTTTAATGAATAAGAACTTTTCAGCTATTGAAAACTGATGAAAAACAATACTATATTGTAAATGAGCTGATTTATTCCATTGTAGTCCATAAACATAACAGCTAAAGATTTCCATAGAGTCATTAACTTGTAAATGCACAAAGTTTCAGCAAAGTACACAGTAGTCCAGTCAACAGTTGCAAATGCTTCAAATACATAAACTACTATTGCTATGGAAACCTTAATTTGTATTCTCCATTTATTTTAATTTCAGATTTACAATGCAAATAGCCAACAATAAAATTTTCTATTGCATTTTCATTCCATCACCTCCCATTTAACTTAAAAGGAAAATAAAAATCGTACTTCAGGGTGGTTTACCACAGCAAAGAATGCAGGTACTTTTCTTTGGTGTCAGCTCACAAAATATTTGGGTTTTTTTCTTTATTACTTCAAGTCTGCCTCATAAAATGCATATATTTCTCCCATTTAAAACCAAAAACATTTAGAATAAATATTCTGATAAATTGCAGATAATGTGCAGTAGCTCCACCAATACCAAATGTTCAAATGTGATACATCCTCACAACCCATTGTGAGTAGGCTGCAGAGTTAGACCCTGATGCTCCCAGGACTTTTTTTTTTAATTGTGTGTGTGTGTGCAGTGCACAGGTTGCCTCGCCATGCAGTGACACAGCATACATTGAACTAATGCCACCTGTAATATCACAATTTCTTGAACATGATTTTATAAAGCATTCAACACTATTTCCATCTGGGTGATTTCACAGGACACATTCTAGCTTACCTTATAACCAAGCACTTCTGTACACATGCAAATCAAAATCCATCAAATTATGTCAATGCAGAGACATACCTCAGAACTAATAATTCCTGACTCCTATTTCATTAATTAGGACACATCTCTTAGGCCTGCTAAAGTCTGAGCATATCTTAAGATGGTAAAAATTAACCACAAAAAATTGCTTATGTATCATTTTATTCATGGAAAAAATAAGGAAATAAAATCTGTCTCTGGTTCATGTTCCCAGCACTTCTGGTTTTGACCTCAGGATAAACAAAGGTTTATTTGGTGTCTCCGGCTTGGTCAGTGGTATCTTTTGCTTCACAGTGCACTGGTTTCACTGCTTTCATGTTCACTAATTGTTAATTAATGAAGAAGAAGTAAATCTAAAACCATTAGAGTGTGCTTAAATGAAATAATGAAATAAAATCTAGAAGTCTTCTTGAAGTCTTATTACACTGGTAAGAATAGGCTTATTTTTTCTGTTAAATCTGAAATACCATAACTGTGAAACTCTCATTTTACTCTGACATTTAGTTTTCCAAGACCAAGAAATCTACCATTTGTGAAAGAGAAATGAAAATATTTTTCAGCTTTTCTGCTTTCTTTACTCTCATTGAAATTCACAACCCTGAAAGAACTCTATTCCACCTAACTGCCTGCTATTTCTTCTAATCATTTCACAAGTTTCCTTAACCTGGAATATCACAAACAGGAAATGCCTTGCCACTCTCTACTAAATGTGTTTTGGTATCTGGAGGCAATGATGTTGGCAGATAATACATCAGTGCAGATGGCAGTTGGTGTTCAATGCAAACCACAGGTCAATGTGCCACACTGTTAGTAGCCATAATAAATTATTAAGAGGAACTACATATGACACTTTCAGGATGTGTGTTAGCCCTACATGGAATGTTTTTATCACAATTCATAAATATCTTCTTAATTACATGCAAAGTGACACAATCGTGCCATAATCTATAGCTGTTCAGGATTTAACTAGAAATTATTGAAGGAACAGAAAAGAAAAGCCTTTCTGGTTTTTGCCACTTTAACCTCTCAGGCCAAAATGCTTGACTTAGGCAATTCATTTTAACTGCTAAAATGAGTTTTTGACCTATGTGTGAAATGTACAACCTATCTCTCAATTTCTGCATGAAAACTAATTAAATATAAATCGATAAGAACAATTCCAGTAATTCAGATAAAAAATTTGTGTATGATTTCTTCTAAGGCTGCCAATCAATTTCTTTTAGAATCAAAATGTTTTTTTAGTACCAGGAAAAGACATTCTTAGGTGTTATATTGCAAGACATGTCGCTATTATAAAGTAATTGCTTTCTTTGAGCAATAGCAGTCAGTAGGCTCCTGGACTCTAAATAGCTCAATTTTACCATTAATGCAATGCAAAACATCTGCTGTTCCCCTAAATGAAAGGGCTTTCCAGATACATATGCTTGTGCAGTCTATACATCATTTTGTCTGTATGATCCCATCTGTGTATTGTAATCCAGTCTGGGTAAATTACCTTTCATGTGAGGGACATCCTGACTCTGATTAACTCAAGGGAACAACCACCCTGTAACCTCTTCCATAGATTTTAGCATCAGCTA
Source organism: Cisticola juncidis (assembly GCA_013400215.1). Lineage (NCBI taxonomy): Eukaryota > Metazoa > Chordata > Aves > Passeriformes > Cisticolidae > Cisticola > Cisticola juncidis. The sequence goes on along the minus strand of VXBR01009870.1, from coordinate 63,132 downwards.
AATATTGACTAAATATGTTTTGCAACCATTCTTAATGCATAGAGAAGTTTCATCAGTTTGGATTAACTAAAAAAAAATCTGTTGTACCACTCAAGTGGTCGTTCATTATTACAGACATTTATACTTCAGTTATATTCTGCAATACAGCCCCTCCTCACAGGGCAAATAACCCACTTCCAACCAGCCCTGTGACCATCCTTTAGGTTTGGCCCAGCCTGATAATGTCATTCTTGCTTTGGTGAGGAACTGTATGCAGTGGTCTGCATCTGGCCTGAAAAAATGGAAGACCAAGGGGAATATTCAGCCGCCTGGCTACAGTCACTTCAGGTCACTCTGTTCACATCTGTTTAGATATCTATCAATGCCAGAGTTCTCTGATTTTCCCAGAGACCAAAGGAAGAAAAGTCCTTTTGTCACAGAAGCAACTTCTAGCTTGCCAGATGTTCTGGCCAGATACTTTTTTCTGTTTTAGAAGATAGGTGGACCAGTTACCTTCTCCATTCATCAGACAATTTTCCCATCTCCACAACCTTCCAATTATCATTACTCAATGATATATGATTATAAAATATCCCAGATGTTACAGAGCAACAAAACTCCCATGAAACCCTGTCTGGCTGGCAGACGGGTGCCTCCATATCCTACAGGAGGGAATCTTTGATCTCTGTCACCCATACCATCCTTCTGGAGCTCATGCTCACAGAGTACTTTGAAAACTCTAATCAGCGTGTCAAGATTTCTGAGTACATATATATATGTGTGTATATGTATATATACATATACACATATGTATACATATGTATATACACACACACACACACACACACACACACACACACACATACACATACACATATTTTTTAAGAGCCATGGCTTGTACGTGTTGTTTTTGAAAATTATTTTTGAAATCTTGTTTATCTACACTGACCATGAGAGAACAAGTTAGATCAAAACTAGGAGCCCTTCTCAAATTCAGCTCTATGCATGCAAGTCTCTTCTCCCATTTGAGTAAAGTAGATAGCAAGTACTTCACAGAAATGACACTTATAAATTTGGTTGAAAAGTTTTAACTAATTTTCACTTCAGCAATTTCACAGTAAAAAAGGTAAAATCTTATATCCCAGTTCTTTGCCAATGCCTGTGTGCTGAGGCTAATGTTTTTCCATGTTTTTCAGTTTCAAGTCATATTGAGCCCACAATGACTAGGTTTTCAGACTTCTCTCCTGTCAGATTACCCATACCTTCTCCTAAAAACCTGTCAAACTTGTAACTTCAGTGTACCACAAAGTTTTACTTTCCGTTCTCCACAACTGGTGTTGAGCAGCTTGACTTCAAAGGTCTGCAGAATGAGCTGGAATTCCCTTTTGGTGAACATGGTATCAATCAAATACAAACACTTTATCTGCAAGGCTTGTCCTGATAAGATCTGTGTCACAATTCATCAAAGGGATTTATCCACAGATAATGATAGAGAATAAAACACATCTATTTGATTGAGTGCATTGTACTAATTCACATTTTGCAAAATTATAATCTAATGTAAATGTTGGCTATTAACTACTTGGTTTTATTTTTTTCCCCTCTTTCTCTCTGTGTCCCATATTGTCATAGCATCTCTCCATAACTATACAATCTCTTAACAAACACAAATCTGTTTTCTCTGTTTGATCAATATATAGTCTCATGCTAAATAAACTCTTCTAAATTTGTAGGTTACTTCTTTATTAAAATTGTAAGGTTTCCAAAATATCAATTTCATTTATTGCTCTGTCTCAAAAATAGCATAACACATATATTTAAATTGGAAGCAAAGTGACTGTTCCTAAAAGAAACTAATCTTGGCTCCATAACAGAGCAATCACACTAGGAAACAAAATAAGAGAAAGAATGGGGGGAAACCCAAACAAAACAAAATATATGGAAAAAAACTCTGTACTAATTTCAGAACATTAAAGATACAGAATATATTACATTTCTTCTTGGTGACTATCTCAAAAATATTAAAACCACATGTAACCAAAAAAGTTGACAGGTTAAGAAGTATTCTATAAACCACCAACACACTGATATTTAGAATTCTTCTTCTTCTTCTTAGGCTTCTAAAGACACCTAGAGATTTATCATCTGGAATATCTTGTAATCAATATATAGTGAGTTAAATTATTTTTTCCAGTTTAGGATTGTTATATCACTCCTGGGATTTCTAGAGGTAGCTATAGTTCTAACGTCACACTACAATACATAAGTGGAGAGTTTATATGGTCCAGTTTCTTATTATGTTTCTTCATTTCATATTCTATTTAAGGCTTGATGTTCAGGTTGAAAATATTGTTTTAGGACTTATTACATCTTTACAGATATCATAGTAAATTATATCACAAAATAAGAGAAAGGTTCAGAAAATAAATATGTTTAGGTATTACCTAAAAGATTCTATATTCCATTAAACCATTTATCACTTAAATCAGTAAATTTCACAAGCTAAGTAATGGATTTCCAATTTTAAAACTTTCCTATTCATCTTCATAACTGTCACAGCAACTGCTAATTATTTGTTGCATGCACAAGTTTATCCAGATGTTTTTATGGTCTCTAAATTGATTCTGCATTCAGCATAAACAGCATGCTTCTTGGGCATTTTCCTGGAAATCATTATTACTTCCTTGCATCTCATTACTTTATTATGCTGAACTTATAAATTTAGCCAAAATATTCCCTGAGTTTAATTTTCTTCAGATCTGAAGTACGGATTTGAAAAGGATAATAACAGAAAAACTACAAATCTTCCAGAACCGTATGGAATAAGGCTGAGCCTTGCCTTCAGTGATTTGTCTTTTGTGACTCACAGAGACAAAAGACATGCACAATGACTACAGCTAGTGACTGATTGAAGTCCCAAACACATTGTGTTCTCCAACAGACAAAAACATGTTCTGTGCTCCTGCTTGCTTAAAGGATAATAAGGACAATAGGGGCTGCTCGTGTGGGTTAATGTTAGAATTTTCAGTTTCTTAACTCTCTCTGTCATTGCATTAACCCTAACAGCATATTCCTTTCCTTTACAGGGCTACTTTTCCTGTATTGTAGCATTCAACTTGAAAATATGGTATGTTTGGGTTTGTTTGTTTGCATACACTCTAAAACTCTAAATTCTGTCACTGGGCTTTGGATTGGATCCTTTTCTCCCAGTTTCAACTAAATTTGGTGTCATACACAGTACCCTGATTTTCTAAAACATCCCTGTTCAATCAGTAAAAGAAAGATAAAATGTCAGAAAAAGAGTGTATTTTTAACTGAAGGGGTTTTGTTCCCTAGTCCACGAGATGGGCTTAAACAAATAAATAGAAAGAAGAACTTGTGCTGAAGAGCCTTTTCAATTTGCTTCAGTTTAGCTAAAGTGGCAGATGGCAGCCATCTCTGTTCTTCTCCCAGTCCTGCTCTCTGTACGTCTTCTCTCTGCTGTTCAAAGGAGCTCCACACTCTATACAAATTTCAGAAAAAGGAATATTAAGGTGGTAGCTGAAAGAAGTGCTTTCATGAAAAGCAGGAAGCTGCTGTGTGGAGAAAAAACAAGCTCATTGTTGACAGAACAGGATGGGGCAGGGGGCAGGGGGCAGCACGGGTTTGAGTGGCAACAGAATGCACCAGAATTGAGTATCACCCTAAAGCACTTACCAATTGACTAAGCCTAAATTGCAGTAATACTGAAACAAAAATGGAGGCCAATGCTTCTGAGTCTTTTACTACATTAAGAACAATTTCTTACCTCACGTGATATTTTTGTTGAACAGGAGATTCAGATTGTGCATTTCCCAGAACCAACTGTATATTAATATATATTAATATTGATGATTAATATAATGAGTGAATGCTCATTTTCTTTTAAAAACTAATCTGTTCCATGTGATTCATTAGTTCACTTTAATTAGCATAATAAATCCAAATTAATGGCATACATTTTGGTATGAATATCTAGTGACTTGACACACTAATTTCTCAGAACTTAAATAAAATCAGATAATTCTCTAGGTATATATTTTTTTTTGAATTTTTAAAGAACTTTTTATATAGATACATATTTTCAATAGCTAACTTCCACATTTTAATTTCTATCAAATTTATCCACTGTAAAATAATTAAATACTCTGTTTCCTACTGTCACTTCACTTACTAACAGTTTGTTTCTGGCATATGTAAGGTTTGAACATAATTTCAGATTTGCTGAGTGCTGTGCATATGCAGTAATAAGACATTCTGAACTACCAGACTTCCACCAAAACCAGAAAAAAGCAAAGAGGAGAACGATAATTTATTCTTTTTAGATTAAAAAATAAAATGGCTAAATGCTTATGCAAAATTAATTTGGAAAATGTTATGATTTTTAATCATTTTGAATTTTTATAATTTAGAAATAATAATGATTCAAAGGGGATTTTTTTCCCTTTCATGTTTCCTTTCACTTAAAAAAATTAAATTGGAGAACAGAATCAAAACACTTACTCTCTTCCTTTTTCCTCTTTGAAAATTAAAAGGTAATGTTAAATGCTCAAAGAGAAATGAAAGACAAGATAAGAATGAGAAGTGGAAGGTAAAAGTGGGATTCAAAAGGAATTTTTCAATCAATTTTCCAGAAGAAAAGAAGGTAGAAGGATGGAAAGACCATTTAAAATATTCAGTTTTACTCTGGTTGCTTTTTTTCAAAAATGCAGCTTTTTCTCTAAGATAAATAGCCATGAGAAACAGGGAATCAGTAGAAAGAAAAGCTCTGAAATCCTAAAAAGAAGTTACAATTTTGAAAATAAGTATATATCTCTCTTTCGAAAGCATTTTTTTCTTTTACCATTTAAAGTAAATATGGATTCAAGGTCGAAGTGTTGACTTTAGTGGGATTTATTTTAGTAAGATTTAGCTTTCTCACTAAGTTCATACAGCTACACTCCTCCAGTACCATTTATCTGATCTAGAGATATGTACCTAAAGGAATACATAGAACTGATTTATCATCAATTGGAGGAGTTAAAGGGGAAAAAAAACAACAGCGCCAAAGAAAACAGGTTTATATGTCCATTCATGCACTTTTCTCCACATGAAATGTCCTAATCATATAAAGAGAGGGATCAAATAAACAAATTCTGACATATCAAAGCTTTTTTTTTTTTTTTTTTGTAAAGTTGTTTAAGGAAGACAAGCATGTGTTACCAATATTTTTGTCTATAGTTTTATCCATAAAGAAAATTCACCCCTTATTTTATCCAAGCAATCATCTGAATCCAAATTTTTATAAGGGTTTTTTTTTTTTTTTCCTATTAGGTAAAGAAAATATTTTTGTGACTTTCTTTCCTCAAAATATCAGCAAATTAAAACAACCACTGTTACTTAGAATCCCAAATCTCATTTTTGCTAGCACTCTAGTCTCTGGTGGTTAAAGAAGTGTGTTGCAAGATAAGGGCTTATATTCATAGATTCACAGAATAATCTGAGTTGAAATGAATCCACAAGGATCATTGAGTTCAACTCTTAAGAAATTGTTTATGGGGATTGAACCCACAACTTGGTGTTATTAGTGCCATACTCTATTCCATCTTTGGGTCTTTCTCAGTGCCTTCCATAGGTGGGTAACTTCCTTAGTTTGTCATGCATTTAGCTGCAGCAAGTATCGGTACACTGCTCAATCTGAATTTCTGTCTTAAGGAAACTCCTTCTAACAACACAATTTACTTCCACCTTTGGAAGGTGGTCTGTGTTTTGAATGCTGGCTACTATTTTTCAGTTATTCATTTCACAAACCAATGTATTTACCTCTCACATCTATCCTGGATATATGGCAGAAGTTATGTCCATAAGCTTCAGAAACGTTTTCCATTACCTCTGAGAGCAAACATCAAGTTGCCCATAGGGTTTTCAGGGTAGGCTTCTGAAGTACAGCAGGGATTGAAAGCTTTTTCTTTCTCAAAGGTGAAATTTTTGCTTTTCATTTCCATCTGCACTAGCCCACCATTCTACAGCTTACAGCTTCAAGAAATGCCGGTGGTAATTTGATCACGTGATAAACAGATTCACTTCATTAAAATGGAAAAAAAACTTTCTAGCTTTGGAGAAAAAGAAAAAAAAAAAAAAAAAAAACAACAAGGGCTGCAGGGAGGGCTCAGCCAGGTTAAAGATACAAAATGTTAAAGCCAGTACCAGACAGGAGTAAATAATTCAAAAAAGAACAGGAACAAGTACACAAGTACACAAAAGAAGCAAAGAAAAGATGACTCAAATAAGCTTATAAAAAGGTAATTTTTTTCATTTCTTTTTTCCTTTTCTGTTACTGCTAGCCAGTAATTTGGCACAAATATAAAGAGAAATCAAAACAAATTAAACTGAGAAGGCATTGTCAACTCATATTTAACTTTGAAGTCTGTTGTTTCTACAAGAGACTTAAGGCATTCTATGTCCTTTTTCCAAATATACAGGTTATTCTAAGAAAATATAATGCCTCTACATACAGGTCACTTTTTTTCTCAGTACAACTGACTGCCTGATTTGCTGATTATGACACTGACTGTAATATGCTAGTGTATAGATAAGACATCAAAATTGTTAATTTTTATTGATGGTGTCCCTTTCAGCTGAAGGAAGTGAGACAGAAGCAGCTATGTTCTCCTTAGCAAAGACAATGCCTCTGTCAGAGGCAGATCCTCTGTCACAGGATTAGTAACTATGACAGTTTGCAGAGGCTAACCACTACTGCTTAGATCTTCTATGAAAAGTTGCATCTTGTACCACCAGTGTCTTAGAAAGCTCCGTGCTGATTGCCAGTTGCTGAAGTTTCTATAAGGAAGTTTCAGTCCTACCTGAAGTGTAAGAGGGGAGATCCGGAGATGACTAAAGAAAAATAGCTGTAAAATGGTTGAAGATGTAACTGGGGCATTTTATAAGTGGAGATTTAGCAGGGAATCTACAATTTAAAAGAGTGCATCAAATAATTGCAGAAGTCTTAATTAACTGACAAGACCTGAAAATTCAGCTCCTTACAGGGAAACTGTTAATACTTTCCTATGGTAGTATGTGACAAAAACTGGGACTTGGTGTCAGGCAAAAGGAACTGATGGCTCTGATCTCTTTGTCAGGAAGCCTCACTGAAAAGAAATAGTGATAGCCTCAATTAGCCCTAAAATGAACTATTTTAACCAACTATTCTACTTACCTCTATTGCCAAATTCATTCGACATATAGTTTGTTCAGGAAAGGTCACAGTGAAGATTACGCCAGTGATGCATCCCGCTGCTTTCCCACTATGTCATAAGGCCAAAAAAGTTCCAAGGTCCTGACTATGGGGATGCCAAAGGTCATTCTTTAGAAAAGCATGTTTGAGAATCACTGAACTGTTAGAGTTGGAAGAGATCTCTAGAGATCATCTATATATTTTATGAACTATTTCCCAAATCACAAACTCAGGAGAAGAGAAGAAAATCTGTTGATCTAGGACAACAAAGAAAAAGTCTTCTATGACCCAGATAGAGTGAAAGAAATAGAGTTTTCAGACTCTACATGGGGATTTTTTGCATGTGTGAAAAGCCCCACTCCATTTGATTGGGTCCATTTTATCCATGTTATTTCAAAACTGCAAAATTCATTGGTATGGTCTCAAAATTGCATTACTGAGCAATTGCTTAGTTGAGCAAAAGATACATGCTGGAGCCAGTGTTAAATAGAAAGTAAACCCACCAAGATTATGAGATAGTTTGGGTGATGGCTATGGTCTTTCTGTTTGCCAAAGTAATTGTTTGCTCTTGTATATCTACTATGCATTTGCCAAACCAATTTTTAAAATATGAAATATTTGAATTTTTGAAGACACCATTCCACAGCCAAATAAATTTAGCTGTCAAGATATAAAAGACTAATTCTGAGTATTTTCACTTCCTTATGTACAGTTCTGCCTACATTCATTCTCAACTCTAAATTAGCCATCTTTTAATCTTGATATTTTGCTTCAGAGTTTTGTTATTTTAGCATTGCCAGCTTTAAATCATACATGACTAACCTACATCAGGGACCAACTGGAAGTACTAAAGTTGGAACTACTGACTGTTTCTAAATATTGTATAATCTTGAGAGAATGAGAGGAAACACATTTTCTTTCAAAGGCCTCTGCAGAGAGAGCCCTCTTAGCATGTGTCAGATTACATCTCTGACATTCCTCTGGGTGAGCCTCAATGCTGTTTAACTTCCTTCCAGAACAGTATGTAGCTTGATGTAAATGTTTACTTTTTCTTTTCTTTTTTTTTTTTCTTATCAAATCATATGCAGTTTTTTCTATAAATTTCCTTACAGTGATTTTCTAGTGTATTATATTTAATATATGTTGAGAGTGCTTTGGAAATTATGTCTAGTCAACTGGAATGAATTGTTATTTCATATTTTATTTCTCTCAATCTGAAAATAATAGACAAAATTTTATACATATATTCAATATGATCTTCTGTAAATAATCCTCCAGTCATCCTTTAGTCAGAACAATATCCAAAACATTTTTTTCTTTTTTGTTGTATTTTAAATGACTTTGGTCATTCACTTTGTGCTTGACTGCTTTGCCTTTTACTATTTGACGCCATTACTGCCTACTCATAATCTGGCATTATGTCTCCAGACTTCACTGGTTGAATGGATTCTTGTTTTTTAGTACACATACTATGGTGTTATTATTTTTTCAGCATTTTAGTCCCTCAAATGGTTTGTTCTGTACATTCCTCCCCCACCATATTGGAAAAGTAAACAAATTATCCTGTCATATGAGCCTTATAATAAGTCAGAAAAAGATCTTCAGAAAGTAAAGGATTAATTTATGCTAATTTCTGTTTTGCCTGAATGGAGACAATCAGATTAAAATCTGAAAAATAATACAAACAGAAGGCTACCTGAAACATAGTCCAGACACACCCAGCTCTTTGGAGCCTCAGTGGTATGAGAAAGTTCAAATTTCTGATTTGACAGCGACTAATAAATGAATACATTTCAGCTGGTCAGCTTGATCCAATTTTAGAAATTAGGGTCTGTCACGAAGTCCAATTTTGGGTTATCCAGAAGGAGCTGATTCAACTTCAGAGGATTTGAGAAGGTTCTGTCAACTGATTAGCAGCTGCCTCTGGTCATTGTTGGTTCAAATCTTGAAAGGTTCACGATTAAACTGCTCCTTGCTTAAAAGCAATTATATCCTTTCCATGAGATATCTGTACTAATACTTTAGTTCAGCAAATTAAAGTTATTAAATGTATTTTTAAGTTCTCAAAATATTACTATTACATTAATTCTTTCAAGTATTTCTGTCTTGTTCTAAATGCAGAGAATATTGTCTTATCACTCCACTGTGTCTGAACTGAACTTGTTTCTTCACAAATTGGTTGGTTTGAACCTATATTCCAGTATTTAGTTTAACTAGAGGAAACCTAATATGTTCCTATAAAATAAGATGTCCCAGTACCCTGTTAAAAATAGTAATTTATACTCTTGCCAGTAACTGATATCAAGGTTAACCACCTCCTCAGGAATTGCATTAAGCTTGAGGATGATTGATATAACCAAACCCAATTTGAGTAAAGTAATTTAACATGCAGCAGATGATATTCACAGATGGGATTTCCCACTTGTGTCACTTTGGGGATGGAGCTAGTGTTATGAAAAAAATAAATCATACCATTTTTTACGTACTTACTATAGGAACTCCCCTAAAGAACACTGACACTGGCAAGATTTTTGTTTCAATACATTTAATCAATGCTTTTTGAGGCAGAGGCAACTCTTCTGAAGAAATCAGAATTTTACCCAACTTAATTTATGCTCTTTTTTGGCACAGTAATTTGTCCAAACTACAGACGAACATTGAAAACATATTGATTTAGTTGCCTACTTTGATTACTTTTTTCAATTAACCTGTTCACCCTTGTCACACACTTATGAGCAACTGTTCCACTTAAACTCTTAGCAGATCATCTCTAAACAAAACTAACAACTAAAATTACATAGTTCAGAGAAAACGTGTTCGAAACACAAACTCACATTTTAGACTAGGTATTAGTTAATACACGGAAAAGTATAAAACTCATTGAATTTCAGTGTTCTTCCTATGTTAAGGGTTTGAATGGAAATACGAACTGGGAATTTGTATCATGAAACCCAAAATATAAAGGTAATAAAAATTTACTGTTCTTTTTTAAATAAATACAATTGCTTATGTAGTAGCAACAGAAGATCAGGATCCCAATGTTCACAGTATTCAAAAAATACAAGAGAAAATACATAGCATATCCCCATTCCCCACAAGCCAGAATAAGAGCATGCCTTATAATATCATAATTTTGAGTATTTACAGTTTTATCAACAACACTGTTTGTTTGGGGTTTTTTGTTTGTTTGTTTTTAAAACCACGTATGTAAGACAAGGACATTGAATGTAACATCATAATATGTCTTAACAAAAAGAAGCACATACATCCTTTCTTGCCTGACAGCTGAAACCGACATGTTCCCAAAAACTTGCAGTCTAGGACTCATTCACACTGTAGGTTATGCATCCCCCAGACTTCCCAGAAAAATGTTCCAGGGAACATGATTAAGACTTACCTTTAAGATAATCTACTTATTTTTCAGCAACAGTTGGTTTGGTTTTGTTTTTTTGAATCATTAACACTCTCCAGTTTACAATGACAATGCACCAAACACCTGAATACTACCTTACCATTACTGTCAGCTATCTATGGGCAGAAGCAGATCATTCATTAATTTTTGGCAACCACTCTTTTGTTCATATTCCAGATAAGGTTACCTATTGCACCTGATTTGACTTTAAAATCCTGCTGCAGAGTTGTATTTTCCTTCTGTCTGAAATAGACTGAAATACTGAGACTGCTTTACATTAACAACTGCTCTTTAAACATCTGAAGAATTTTATTCTAACACCCTATGAACTCTAGAGTTTGCTTTTCCACACCTTTCACTGCTTTGTACAGCAAGACAAGTCTTTGAATTTTTTAGTGACAGAATATATGGAGTTTGATTTGTAACTGAATTTCCCAGTTTTATGAAAAATGAAGTTTTGTTGAAATCAATGAGACCTAATTGCAACTCAAAACAGCTCTTTGCTGGCACAGTGCCATTTGGAACAGGGAGGTACAGAGAGTAGATGGCCTGGGTTTAGTTATGCTCATCTTTGAGGGGAGGCAGTATGGGTGAATTGAGTGTCCCCAGCATATGTAGTTCAGAACTTGAATGGAAAATGGGGTGTGTTATGTTTTACTCGCTTGGCTGTAAACTGCACCTGCTCAGGTACAAGTGCAGTTCTGCTCAGTACCGAAGGTAGGCTTTTGGGGAAGAAAAATTTGGGTTAGACCCAACTCAGCTCAATCATGCACATACTTGAGCTACTACCCCAGCTATTATAACTAATTCCCTAGAACTCAAATCTCTCCCAGTCCGATTCTCTTGCATGGAGCCAAGAGACTTCTTTTATATAACCATGAAATACAGTGCATCTGTCGCCACGTTTTTGAAAACTTTTCTAAGCCTTCGGATTTGTCTTTCATATTGGAGCCAGAATTCTTACTTTCTCACATTTTCTATTATAAACAATAGCTTTGTTTTGCTTTCAGTGTTTATATATTTTTAGGTAGGAGAAGAACACTGATTGACAGGTGGCTTGACCAATGTGGTTTGAGAGGTGGGATTCCATCCTCCAATCCACAGGCACCTTTGGAAATCCATAAAATTGAGTTTTGTAAATAAAACTCCCTTTTCCTGCTTTGATCATCACTGTCTCCTCATGCAGTTCTTTTGTGTCGAATTGCAACAATCATACTTTTTTTCAATGACCAAAGCAGAAATCTATCAAGTTAAATTTTGGTAGAGTGTGTAACTGGAAGGTAACATCTGTAAATATTAATTTTATCTCATCGAACATTACTGTGTTTCAGATAAAAAATGGAGGGAAAATAAAAAAAGAAGTACATAAGAAAAAGGGATGAAAGTTATAGTTAAACACAACAGAATGAGAATGAATTAGCAAATGCTCTCACTGTACTGTCTTCACAGAAAGAAGACATGTTCATTTGAGTGAGGAGTTTATTTTGCAGCCCAAATGATGTTAGGGATATTCAGTAACCTTTCTGCAATGGCGCTGAAACTGGCACCAGTAATAGACAGTACCGCACTGTGCCATTGCAGCTGGGTAGGAATCCAAGTGCTAGCTTTTTGAAAACCTAACAAAGATTCTTTTGGAGTCTTTACATTTCAGTGTAACTGAATTAAAGTACTGACACATTTCAGTTTATCTGTCATCCTGTCTGCCAATGCAGAAACTTTAGCAGTAATGGTTATTGCATTTTCCCTGGGTAGTTTCTTAGAAAACATTAACATTTTCACTAAATTTGTGGTTTAATCGCTACTGTATCAACCAAATATGTTACAATAAAAACTGCTTTCAGAAAAATCAAAATCCACTATGAAATTCTGTGTGTACTATACCTATTATGAACCAATAATATCAGAAAAAAATCCCCTCTCCTTAGCTATAGCCTAAAGAATTTATTATAAACAATTGAAAAGTTGTTGTTATGATAATTTTTTCCCAAGGTAGGGGGAAAAAATCAAAAAGACCATTTTATAAATAAATTTTGGAAAAGATACACATTGAGAACAAGATTGCAACACTTTTACTCCCTCTGAATAGTAATGTTGATCATATTTAGTTTCACTGTAGTTAAAGGGATTGCCTACAAAAAGAAGGCAGTTTTTATATGAGGAACCAAAACTAGATCTAGGAAAATAATAATATTATGTGATTGAAAAAATATACACAGATAAAAATCATGGTGACATTTACTGTTTTCTACAAGCTGAATCATGGAAAGCTAATTCTGTGGGCAACCAAGGAATATTGTGATCAAACAAGATATTTAGAGAAAAAAATATATGTGTCATATACCCTCCAAAGACAACACACACACTCTTTTTGTTGCATCACAAAAGGAGCAAGCAAATATAACCATTGTGGTGTTGGAACCCAAAACATAGACACATGCTCTTAATATTTCAGTCAAAGCAACATCCACATTATATCTCTTACACACCAACATGTCTTCATTTTTAAAATGATGATGCCATCACTTATCAACTCTCAAATATTATGTTCCCATTACTGCTATAGTCCCTTGTTCCACAAACTGGAGGCAAGATGATTTCGCTATTCAGTCAGAAGCCAAAATAATCTTCTATTACAGGGCTGCACTTCTAAGGTTTGTAGCTTCAGAGGGATCCAATCTTGTTTTCAAGCAATTTCAAATGTAATTACAATTCTACCTAAATATTTAAATATTTAAAATTGATTCACTCCAAATTGGACCGGTTCCAGCAATGTCTCAGTTTACACAAAGTAGATAACAGTTGCAGAAATACCCAAATCCTATGCAAATTCTTTGTGTGGTCCAAATATAAAAGCAAGATCTTCCTTCCTGGAGATCTACGACTGATTTTTCAAATCAGGCTTTTCTACAGTTTGTCTTTTTCAGCAATTTGACCAAAGTTTTCTTTGGAGGACACCTTTTCTAAATGAGAGTTAAGTAGCTGTCCACTTATTCTATCTGCCTGTTTTATTCTGGAATCTTTTCAGTGGTGCTTCCCTATACAACTAGAGAAAATCTTTACCAGATTTTCATGAATTTGGCAGGGCTAGAATTTTCAAGGAATCCATTCTTCAAAAAATACATCTCTGATCCTTCAAAAAATACATCTCTGATCATGCTGTAAAACCAATTAGAACAAGATACTTCATGAAAATGCAGAATCCATCCAATAAGACAGATGAGATACATGTAGAAAGTATGTCTTGGTCTCCATCTAACAAATTTCAGTTGGTTTTTTTGGTTGCAAAAAAACATACTTCATTAGAGGTGTTCATCTCTAGGAAAATCTCTTGGTCGCGGTCTTGAGTTTGACAATTCAAGGCAAATTCATCTGTTCCTGCCTTAGGGGTCACCCCTATGTATTTTACTTTACCCCTCTCTGCCATAAGACTTTATATCAAAAGTTTCTCACCCAAGCCTACCCTGAGCGGTTGAGTGGAATTTTGGCATGGTACTCCCTGGCACACTACCTTGAATTTACATTGGCACAATCTGCTCCACCTGGACAAGGCAAGCAAGCACACTGGTCTTTATGGACACCCACAGAAATTTCTTGGACACAGCATGAAACACATAGTCTGGTTCTGGATTTTTTTTGTTTTTAGAGGAGGGCAGTGTCAGATTGTCTTTAACTTTATTTTGCCTTCATCTCAATACCTAGGGCTTTTTCCCATTTTATATTTCCCCAGGCATTTTTCTTGAATCACTAATTTACTTTGTTTCAGCAGAATTTGCTTCCATCTTGTTAAAACCATTCCCATCAGTGACAATTTTGCTATCCCTTCTGTGAGCTAAATAGTCATAAACAAATCACAAAACATAAACTATTTCTATGCAGAAAAGAAACTGATGAGTCACTTATTTGGTGTAATTTTCCTTTTTTCTTTTAAGGGTTCTACAGTCTAATCATCCCTAGAGTTCCAAAGTCAGATATCAACATTTCACATAAAGGCTCACTATCTTCAGCTTTTACTCAATGACATATATTATCACAGAGGTTATGTCATGCTTTGTTACTTCCTTCTTTTTGCTCCTAGGGATTATCTCTTACTGAAGGTGTAGTTCAGTGACAGATATGAGCCAGTTGTTGCTACAGGAAGTGGCTGTGGACACCAAGCCCTCCTCCTCATTTTCTGCCTGTATACTCAATTGTGCAGGTCACATTCCTCTACTACTATATCTCTGGCTCTTCCTGGAAATGCCCTTTTCAGCCTCTGATTTCAGCCTCTGAAAGACCTGAAAACTAAGCTTTTCTTTATCATGTTAATTTTCTGTTAATTTATCAAACAATCTGAAAAGTGCTAGAGTGGATGCAGGGGGGAATCACTGGGATGGGCATAGGAGGAACAGAACCACCGCAGCACTCAGGTGGCAAATGGATGTTGCATTAGCCATTTTGTTGATCTACAAATGCAGCATCTCACCAGAACAAGATTCACAATCTCTACACCTGCTTTATTTACATTTCTGTCAGATAAGCTCCCATTTGTGTCCATTTGGGTACTGACATGCAGGTATGTTTAAGCTGTGGACTTTCTTTGTTTTATTACTGGGAGATAATTATAAGGGATTCTAAAAGGCCCTTAAAATTAAAATTAGCCTTTTAAATGAAGAGTAAATTCTTCATTTACATGCCTCATTCAGTGCATATTAACCTATCCAAAATTTGCTGTGGTCCAACTTATGAGGTCAATAGTAGGCATATGCTACATATTTTTGTTGATAACAGCCCACCACCACCACAAAAAAAAATGGATTAAAATAATTAAAATAGTAACTCCTAAAAAGCATGGAAAGAATTATGCAATGCCAAAGAAATGGATAACAGCAAAGTCACAAAATGGTATTTGGTGGCAGTATAAAGGATGATTTGCAGAATTCTTTATTTGACCACAGCATGAAATAATAGTGCCTCTGCTGCTTACTTCCACTGGGAATATTTTATCTCTGACCATGTTTTACAACCTATCCTGGGTTTGGATGTGGTCCCTTGTCTTTTATTCATTTTTGGACCATATTACTCCCTCCTTGTTGTTATTATTTTCTTTGAGTGCTATTGTTTTTCTTCTTCTGCCAGCTTTAGCTCTCGCTCGATGTTAAAATTTCACAGTTCTTTTCTTTCTATTTAGCAATAAAATACAGCATTTAGTTACTGTATTTGTGCCAGGCATAGGTGGAGAAAGCAAGCTGCAGGCTGCTTTTGTGTTCCCTGAACTACTAACAAACTGAGGGTTCATCTGCACACTTTTGAGCTGCCTGCTGTTATGCCATTATGTATAAAACACAAATAGAATTTTGGCACATTCATCCATTGCTTATAGTGTGTCTGATTCTTTTGGTGTTTTTACTGATTTACCTTGTCATGAACATGGTAACAGTATAAAAATAAAGTAGATCTCAATAACCTGAAAGCCAGCATTTTTCTTGGGGTTTTGTTGTTGTTGTTTAACATTCTGTATTTTGTTTTCCTTCTTTTCTACTTATTTCAAGCAGAAAGAATAGCTGGACTTGCTATTAGCTGCTCACTTCTCATTTAATAGGTAATGTCTTTCATTACATAAATTTAGCAACAGAGGCATCACGTTAGGACTACAGTTAAACATAGCAGGAATGCAAGTTCCCTATTCACAAAGTAAAAAAGGCTATAACTTACAATTACTCCTACACTAGGAGATTTATATTTCTCTTAAGTGGATATTCAAGCAGATTTGAACCACTGCACTCGTGACTGGGTACTTCCCTCAGAGTTAGCTACATCAACCTGTATTTACCACTGTTAGAGATAAAATGCGTCTTTGCCTGTTCCTTTGTTAATCAAAGTAAAAATCTTTTTTTTACCATTATGTGTCCAGATCTTGTCACATTATGGTCTGTCTGTAAAGAAAAATTCATTCTTGACATATGGAAGATGAAGTCTGCTTCAAAATAATCACGTCAGGTATTTTCTGTTCCATAATAGGAGCAAAATATTCATTTTCTGTTAATTAGTTTCCATGATGTACTGAGTTTTAGCAATTACGAATTTGTTTTCACTCTTACAGATTGATTGATATTTACATATTTGGCAGAATATTTTGGCAGAATATTATCTAAGTAACATACACAGATCTCTGGAATACACTTCATGTAGAACTAACTTTTTTAAAGTTCCATCTGTGGATTTCAAAGTATTTCCTAAATATTAGTTAACTGTATCTCTTTAAACCTCTGTGAAAAATTAATCCTGTTTTACAGATGAAGAAACTCAGGCCCAGATCATTACAAAAAACTTACAAAAACATATTCAAGTATTCTGACTATTAAAATAGGGGACTTCGAGTCATCAGCTTTTTTTCCCTCCAGCAAGCAAAAAAGCAGCAACTGATAGCAACTCAATCAAAAGGAACTGAACTATTCCGATACATTTTATTTATTGTCTTTGCCTTATGTCAGAATAATTTGTAAGTTATTATCTGGCTCTTACTACTGTAAACAGAATTCCTTGGCAAAATCTGTCTTAAAAAAATATCAGAAGCCATGACATCCTCCATCACTCCTTCTAGGCAATCTTAATGACCTGTCGTATGTAATTACCCTTAAGAAGTAAGAGTGGATTATTAATCAACATCAGTAGACAGAAGCCCAAATAGCAAAACAGAGGAAGAGGTTGCTGTCTGAGCCAATGGGTTTAGGGTTTATCCTTTAAAATAGAAATATACTGTCAGAATGTTTGACTGTTCTATCTTCCTTTTAAATGTGCAAAAGGACATTATTCTAAAAGTTTTAATATCTTTTTTTTTTTCCCCCCAGGGAATTTTAGTAATATGATGAGACGAACACACTGGCTGGGTGAAACTTTGAACTGTGCTAGTACAGACTGAGGACACAGGTGAAGCTAAACTAAATTAACCTTGCAGATTAGAAAAGGTCATCCTTCCCTTACTCCACCTGTCCTCCTTGTGAGTACACAAGGATTCAGGCACTGAGACAGCTCTGGGGCCAACACAAGCTCATTCCGAGTAATGCAAGGTCTCTGCAAGGAGAGCTCCCAATTTGGCAATTTGGTCTTGCAAACACTCATACCACTGAAAGTAAAGTGGTGGAAATTGTGGTGCAGACTGGGGAGGGCAGATGCTACTTCTTGAGGAACACGGCATCTTTGTCCCATGAAATATTAGAGGAAAACATTTACAATTCAGTTTAACACTTGCTCAAAGCAAACTTTTATTTAAGAATCCAGGGTACACATATTTAGCATGATTCGGGCCATCCTGTACCCTATCTATTTTTTTGGGTAGGGATGATTATGCAAGCTCTGATTCAGCTGTGACCATTGTTGTGTTTGATCTGAGATTTCACTTGGCAAAGGCTCTTGGCAAAAGTCAAAGGCAAGGCAGTCCCCTTACAGGCTCAGTGACAGGGTCAAGTGAACCTGTACGGAAGGTGAAGAAAGAAGGACCCTTTCTGAGCTGGAATTGCAGAAAGCTGTCTAGGTTTTTTTAGAATTGCTTTTAATCCATGGATGAAATCCATAGTACAGGTCATACTCCTAACAGCAGCCACCTTTTAAAGCATCTGCTCCTCAAAAGCCAAGTGGAATTTTGCTAATTCCTGTGATTTTATCCATATGCTGGTATTGTGCATAATGCTCCAACACCCATCCTACATTATTCTTAAATGAATTGAGAATGTTCCATACTTTCTAGAAAATGGAAAAAAAACTAAATAAGTATAGATACTACATGAGATCTTTAAAATACATATAAGAAAATGTGCTTTTCAAGAATGATACATTCCCTGTTTTGTTAGAGGTGACATAAGAAGAACCAGTTCTTCAAAGGGAATGTACAGGATGAAACTATCAAAAAGGATTTTTTCAAGGGGAAAAAAGATGTTTCTCAGTGTATAACTGTATGATAACTATTCTAGAAGTAACTTAAACAATCAGACTTCTTAAAGAATAATTTATAGAAGTAATTTCTCCTGTGAATATGGAGTAAAAATTCAATTCTTTATTAATCAATTTATTTTCTTTCCAACCCTCTGCAACAAAGTATATCACTGTTATCTTCATTGCTCTTTATCTCATTTACTATCCCTCTTTAAAACAAGTAATTGTTTTAAAAGATGAGCAGATACTGCTGTTTTACGGCATTTTACATTCAAAGTTAAAAAAGTTTAAAAGATTCAAGACAGTACAGTATTATTTTCACATTACAGAAATTTACATATGGAAGTATATAACATATGTAGTTGTCTTAGTGCAACCCCCAGTTTATAATAGGTTAGCAAACATATATCATGTACCAGTATTATTTTAAGTAAAATAAGGTGACTTCATTTAATGTGGCAGACATTACAAGAACATTGCAGGCCAGATCTTTCTCAACTGGAACTGCTGTAACTCTGTTGCAGCCTCATTACAGCAATTAAAAAAAA
>VXBR01009870.1:0-44026 GCA_013400215.1 Cisticola juncidis | reverse complement strand
AAAAAAAAAAAAAAAGCCAAAACGCCTCCTATGTAGATCACATACCAAGTCAGGCCAGGGCTGTTCAGGGCAGATATAGAGTGTGATTCACTTTACCTAAATTTAGTGTCTAAAACGAGTCAATAAAGAGAAGGAGATGCTTTCTGGCCAAACCTGTCCTAAATGCTTAATTTAGGATGAAATTAATTACTTTTTGGATCTATCTGTTTTTTTCATAGGAAAGGATGGAAGAGTCTGTATGAGGTGACAGTTCCAACAATGGATGACTGCCTCTTAGAAATCTAGTTTAACCAGATGAATTCTAACCATTACTGTTATGCAGTCACCTTGGATCTATAGTTACTTTTTAAATAATACATTTTTTTATACTTTGCAACTAACAGCTTTTGGCATAACTCCCTGATCTAAGCAATTTAAATGACAAAGATGTCAGTGGTAAAGACAGTTCGATGCTTTTGTTACACATCTCACTAATTCCAGAGATAAAGGTGACAAGGTCTCAGTACTGACAGGAGAAGCTCGAGAGTGGTAAGTTATCCTACAGGGCTCATCTAGCAGCTGGAAGTGACCAAAGTGCTCTACCTTAAATGAGCATCCTTTCCTCAGTGACAAGGGCAAGGTTTTATTAAGAAGTACAGCAATGCTTACTTCCTACCAACAGGAACAAGAGCTGCTTGACTGACTCCTAAAGGCAAATATGGTGTTCCTGATGCATTACAGTAAACATTTAAGGAGTTTAATAAATAAGTATTACATGAAGCATTTTTGGACTTCTGACCAAACACCAATACTTTCTGCAGAAGATGCAGCACTGCAACAGTGTCACACTTGGTCTCTTTCTATGACACATCCAGGATTTCACCACATAGCTCAGCTCCACTGTTGCCTGCATTTCAAGTACTTTGTGGCTGGACACTACAATCAGGCTCCAAAAGTCTGAGTACACGACAGTAGTGTGATATTCTGAATTTGGGTGGCAATTTCTGAAACTGCCACCATTCAAACTGAGAATTTTGCATTCCAAGTAGCTAAGAGGCATCCTGGAGTTCTGTCATTTTCCATTCTTCTTGCACTAATTTCTTTGCTTTTATAAGTATTTTGTCCACAGAAAGATCTATAGACCTCCCTAGGCTATTTGTGCTTTACAGCTCAGCCTCTCTCACTAGTCTTTCAGCTTTCAGGTTTTTATCTCAAAGAAACCAGCCAGCAAACTCCTCTACTGCACTCTTAACTCTCACATACCTGCAGCTTTTATCTGTTTGGTACAGTGAAATCAAGTAACATTTTTTCTACTGTCTTGCTTGCTTGAGTCATCTTAAAATCTGTAGTCAACAGTGAGCTCATCTTCATCCTTTTGCCATCTCAAAGGAAATGTAAACAGCTTCACCACTATCCGTGTTCACCAAAGTCCAGATGTCTTGATCTGTGCCTTCCCCTTCCACATTTATTAGCATCAGGTACCACTGCATTTCTCCTAATCAGATCCAGAAGACAAAAAATACCATTCAACACTTCCTTTTTAAGAGGGTAAATATATAGTGCTTAGAAATCTATCCCTAAACCCACAGAGTTATCCTGAGCTGAACTGTATGACTAACTTACAAACATTTGCAGACATGTTGCCATAAAACTGCCATTTCTACCCCCTCTGACTGCCCCCATTTTTTCTTATGGCCACACCTCACAGCTGCAAAGTTTATCCTCAGCATACTCAGGATCATATCACCAGAAGACCTCTTCATTTAACTAAAGTTAAGGGGAAAATATTTCTTTTGAGTAATTCCTCAGGAGTCCACCCTGGAAGTTCCAGGGGAAGATGCTATGAATAAACCTTCTGGGCTGTTTTACTGATCTGTCAGATTCTGCTGAAATGGAAGATTAAAGTCTTCCAATAAAGTATCAGTATTTATTTTTATAGAGAAAAACTCATGTATAGAAACAAGGATATCTCAAGTGTGTTATATGGTTGAAATAGTGTCTCAATTCATATATTTTTCAGTAGGTGCACACAGTATTTTCTAAAAGGGTATATAAAAATATATGAGCTCCAGATGTGCATGAAACCCCTGAGTTTCTATGTAATGTTTTCAAGAAAATACAGTCTATCTTTTTATGATGGTATACTACAACAGAAAAAGATTAGGCCAGGTTTAAAATGTATGAACAGGGAAAATACAAGTTTTTGACTGAGATGCCTGAAAAAAATGTCTACTTTAACACTCTCCTTATATCAGCTGGTGTATGAAAGATACTACCTATCCTGACTGGTTAGTTCTTGCTATATTCTTTAATTATCACTTCTACAATAGCATCTCTACCTCTAATAAATTATACATAATTCTCCATATTAGTATTATCATTATTTTGGAAAATTATTTTTATACTGTATTTTAATTTGTGATCAAATCAGAAAATGTAATGAGTCAATATGGAATTTCAAAGTCTTGATATGGAAAAGTAAAATTCACATTTCCTATGGTAATTTATGTGAAAAATACTAATATATTTGGGAAACTCTTTTACAGCTTATGTTGCTATAAAAGCCCATGTGACCATTGGTTATAGGCAAGTATTTATGCACTGAATGTAGTATAACTGTTTTGTTTAACTCATTTACTTCTTCCAATTTGATAGGATTTTCTTAATTATATATTATGTTACACTTAACAACCCTCAAAATTTCAAGTGAAAAATTCAAGTGATTACTGAGTAATTTCACTTTAAATGTCTTCTGGAGACTGCCAAATTCAATGTTTAAAACTACTGCAAACAGATTGACAATATTTCTTGCAATATATTGCCATCTAGAGGAAAAAATGTATGCTGCTACAAAATAAATATGAGGGTTTAGGTGCTATTTATAGTTCCAGCATTTTAGTGTGGAAATCACACACTGTTTTTTAGGCAAACTGATATGTCATATTCACAAAATCGGCTGGATATAAACACGTAAGCACAAAACATGCAGTAAGACATAAGCATGAAGTTGCTGAATACTGTATGTGATCCAATCAC
Source organism: Cisticola juncidis (assembly GCA_013400215.1). NCBI lineage: Eukaryota > Metazoa > Chordata > Aves > Passeriformes > Cisticolidae > Cisticola > Cisticola juncidis. The sequence continues at coordinate 41,011 of VXBR01009870.1, read as the reverse complement.
ACACACACATATGTATACATATATATATGTACATATATACATATATATGTATGTGTATAAGCCAAACAAATATTATTGGAAATTTCAGTCTGTTGCAACAAATAAAACAGTTTCTAAATAATTCACTTTGTGCATCCCAAACCTGTTACTGAATTTCTAATTAAGGCTAAGTAGCACTCTTTCCAGACAGTGGCACCAAAAATAATAAATTTACTGATTAGATGAATAGAAATAATTGAGATGCACTGCAGGGTAGCTCTGTAGCTACATAGCTGATTGTACCTAGAAATAAATGGGATATATGAATGTAATACAAATAACTGAGGGTATTAGGTCTGAGTTCTCTCATGTAATGTATAATAAAAATATACTGTATATGTTATTGAAGCATTTTAGACATTGAATTCATTTGGACTGTCAAGGTCTCAAGACTAAATTAGGCATTAAATACTTTGTTGAATCAAGACCTCTATTTTCAACTGTCATTCTTAAATATGACTACTCTAAGGATATTTTAAATATTAACTAATTAGAAAAAATATTTTGTTACACATACAATTACTTTTTATTAACAGTTTCTAGCTATGTTTCAAATATTAAAAAATTAAAAAAAAATACAATCAAATACACAAGTGAGAGAAATAGAAAATGGAGTTTAAAACTGTCTAACCCAGTAAGAGGTCAATCAGTGCAAATAAACTCATATATAGCAAAATCCACAGCAGGTACTCCTTATCTCAGACTCCTCAAGTGCAGTAAAATACAGACCGATCTGTACATACAAAACAGTGACCTTACTTCTTCCAAAATGTGGCAAAAATATGAATATTAACTACCTCAAAGAAGTGAGAATGTGAATTCCTTCTTTAGAAGAAAAAGAGAAATGCAGACACTGGCATTTGAGGTTCCACAAAGGGAAGTGCGAAGTCCTACACCTGAGAAGAAACAGCTCTAGGCACTAAGGACAGGCTGAGTGTCCTGCTGGACACCAAATGGAACCTGAGGCAGAGATGTGCCACTGAGGCAAAGAGGGTTATCAGTGTGCAGGGATGCATTAAGGGTAAGGGGGAGGTGGTTCTCCCCCTCCACTCAGTACTGGTGAGGACACACCTGGAGCACTGCATCCAGTTCTGGGCTCCTCACTACAACAGACACATGGAGATACTGGAGTGAGTCCAACAAACAGCCACAAAGATGATGATGGGTTGGAGAATATTTCTTATTAGGAAAGGCTGAGAGAGCTGGGACTGTTTGGTGTGAAGTCTCAGGGGGTAACTCATCAGTGTGTACAAATACCTGAAGGAAGGGTGCAAAGTAAACAGAGTCAGGCTCTTTTCAGTCATTCCCAGTGACAAGACCAGAGGCAACGTGGGCAAACTGAAACACAGGAGTTTCCCTCAAAACATCAGAAAACACTTTTTCACTGTGAGACTGACCAAGGACTGGCACAGATTGCTCAGAGATGCTGTGGAATCTCCATCCTTAGGTATTTTAAGAAGCCCATCTGGAAACACGCCTGATAAACCTGCCATAGATGGCACAATTTCAACAAACAGGTTGGACCAGCTGGCATCCAGAGGTTCTGTCCAAACTCATCCGTTCTGTGACTCTGTGATATGAATACATATTGTTGGTATCCGGACACTTCAAGATGGGAAAAACATATATTGACAACCAGTGCAGACAGTTGCAGAGGGATCTCCATCCCTCCCTCCTAATTTAGTATTGTCTTTGTATGTCCCTCAGAGGAGATGGAAGTGCAGAATTCACTAATTTTCACTTCTGGTTACTTTCTGAGACATACGCTATACTTATATACTCTGTATTTACCAAATTCTTTTTTCACTGAAGCAAAGCAATACAAGCCCATAACTTTATATTTTGTCAGGAAATAAAGAAAAACATGCATTCACATCAAGGAGCTTCATTACAGGCAATTTTTCTCCTTAAAAACAAAACTGATGACTTCCTATAGACTGCTTCCTTGTATTTGAAATCAATTTGAAAATTAAATATCAGGCCACAAAGAAGTGTGGGTTTGGTTATTTTAGCAGGAGACTAAGTGAATAATTTTTTTTATTAAAACACTTAGACACTTTGAAAATAAAGGAAAATAAAAACTTGCCTTTGTTGGCATGAGTGCTGCATTTGGAATTTGGATGGCCTCTGGAAATCAAACTGTTCCAGTTATGTTTTGCGTGCTTTTCCTAAAACTGTTATTTTTGTAAGATAATCAGTAGTAACTTAGGTAATAATATGACAATAATACCCGTAACAGAGACTTAATTAAGTCTGTCAGCATCCGTTTGTATTACACAATAATGTTAGAAAAATAAAAATAATTAATATTAATACTATAATTTTTTCTGTTTTCACATTTAAGTGAAAGTTGGGTAAAGCAAATCTTATGTTTAGTTATCCAAAAATATATAGAATATGACATTCAGTGGGAGTTTCACTAAAAAACCTTAAAGCTAATAATATAGCTAGTAAATAATATACTGCAAGAAAATGTCATAATGAAAATGACAAATGAAACTGGAAAACTAGTTTTTTAGAGAATATTCAGAGACTTACTGGCTGATGATTAATATGTACTTTAATACAAGTCAGGAGTCTATGAGACTAACGGGCACAGTTTCACTGAAGTCAATTGTTCTAATTATGGCATTTTGTATATATTGAGATATATTAGATATAACTTCTGTTACAGTTCTGTGGACACGAATGACTACAGCACCTACCTAAACTAGAAGACAAGAAAGTGAACTTTCATTAATGCTTGATAATAGTTTGTTATCTTGCTTACATATGCTTTGGCATTGCTGGGAGCCAGCTTAAACATACTATATAGGGAATTTGAAAATACTTGAATTGCCAGATTTTTTTTTTTTTTTACATAATTTTGTCACCCTTTATAGAAATTAGGGTGATGTACAGTTAGCTCCTACTGCACCTACTATCAATACACTGAGATTTGTTAAAAACAACATAGAATTTGTTTGGATTGCTTTAATTTGTACTCTTGAACAGAAACATGAAAAAAAATTGGTTTACACTCCAATGAGTGAATTTAATATCATAGATTGGCTAGTCTTGGTAATATCCATTACTTTAATACTATTGTTTTTTCATAAAAAAAAAAAAAAAAAAAAAAAAAAAACAAAAAAAAAAAAAAAAAAACCATAAAAAAACTTNAAAAAAAAACCAACAACAACAACAAAAAAACCATTAAAAGCATCATTTTGCCAAGTTTAGATGATCACTGCTTACAAAGCATATTCTGACAGTCAAACCCAAGACTTTCAGAAGTTACTTTTGGCTGAACTGATGTGGCTGTTCAGTCCTGAAACAGAGTTGCTGTAACAGGATCTAATTAAAACAGATAAAGAATGAAATCTGAAAATCCGGGTCCTGTCTACAGGCAAGCAATCACAAATATGGAAAAGATGAGGATAAGCACAAGGCTTGAAAAACTAATATATAGACAACGTGTACATTCCTGAAACCAAATCTGCATATAGATTTATGTAGCCTGTGACAGAAGCACATTGAGAGTAAGTGCAAGTTCAAACCTCATCTGTTAACCTGCATCACTTTACAAAGTCTCCAAAGGCACTTCTTACTTCCTCATCAGTTATTTGGGTGATTTGGAAAAAATCAGAGAGCTAGCCTGTTTTGTATGTATTTTTAAAAAGCAAACTCATTATATTCCATATATTTCTTGTTCTGTCCTACCAAATCTAGAATAGCATGGAGGTAATATCTTTTATTTTTAAGTTAATGCTAACTATTACAGTAATTAGTCACTTGATAATGAGTAACTAGCTATAACAAAGAGTGCCAGTAAAAGAAGTGACAGCCAAGAACATAAAATATTTTCTCTTAGAAAAGCTCTCTTTCCAAGAGTCCCAAATAACTCATGATGTGTTATTCCCTCATAGGTCTATATTTCACTGCAAGCAATTTTCTCCTTGCAGCTGTCTCTGCACAATCTTCCTTAAAATGCTTCATGGCAAACCTATATTTTATTCTTTTCTGTACCAGGTTTCTATACTGTGTGTGCCACCTTCCCTTTGCACTCTTCCTCTGGTACAATACTTGCTGTAAATTCTACCTGCACTGCTGCCATCACCACGCATCAGCAGTTAGGGACTGTCTGCTTCAAACTTACTGGAATCAATTGACCATAGCAGCAATTTTTCCTAGTAGAAAAGCAATTTCCTTCTCCTTTGAATTTGGAAAAAAAATGCACCAGTTTAATCTGAAACCTTGTTTTAGTTCAATTGAAGCCAGTGCAGAAGTATCTGCTCTAGTAAAGGCACACAGGAGAGATCCTGCCACTTCCTCTGATACTGCAATTATGTTTAAAACAAACCCAAACCCCAAAGCCATGTTACTCACTGTAGGTAACACTGAAGCCCATTTTTCCAGCTACATTTGAGTATTTTGCCACCTGCTGTCATTACAAGCATGAGTATGGATCTCTTCAGAAAAAAAATCCTCTGAATTTCATACTCAGCATAGAAGGGTGAAAGAGCAGTATCTTCTAGAGAGACAAATCATTAAAAATGTTGCTTTTTAATTTTTTTAAAATTTTTTACTATTTATATTTCAGTATTTAAATGAACAAGGAAAAGTTGGTTTCAATACTAGAACTGAGCTTATCCTTATTGTTGCTTCCAAGTTAATTGGCATTTCTGTGCACCATGAGAACTGCAGGTGACTGAGATCATCTTGAGTGAAAGAAAACATAGGACTAAATTATCTCTGTCACATATAAAAAATATCCAATTAAAGGAGACCATATCAGAAATATCAGTTAAAATTTTCAATTAAGTTTGAACACTTTATGGAAGCTCTTTACTCCTTAAAGAAAATTTAAATTGACAGTTTTAATAGTTAAATCTAATCATGTCTTCTTTGACCATTGCTACAGTATCTAGCCAAATTTTCAAGGAAAAATCAGTAAATAGTATGGTAAATTAAATAATTAATATTTCTTTTAGTGTTAAGGAAGCCAAAATCACTGAAAAATACTATCTTGTAAATTTTATAGAAACAAAAGCCATCACAAACTGTTATGCAGTGCCCAGATTCCCTTTGCTGGACAAGTGTTGGTGAGCACATTTCAATGGTTTCTGTCCTTACTCTTTTTGGTCAATGCTGAAGACAGGACATGCCAGAATGAGCTCCTTGTTTGCACACTGCAGGTGTGGAGAGACACACTCCTTCATTATTGCAGTTCTGTGTGTCTGTGCAATTTATACAAACCTATGGAATGAAATAAAGTGTCCTATTATCTGGAGTTTAGTTTTTTTCAGGTAGATTCCAGATTGTCAAAATTCTGGAGTTTTACGAATATTAATATTTTACACATTTGTACATACTGCACAGCATGCACAGCTTAAAAAGAACATACAATCTAAAGAACTTTGCAAGTACCCATAAGAATGGAGGATATAGTTCTTTCTTGTTTGATATGTTTCCTGCATATTCTTAAAAAAACTCTATTTTGTTTAGCCTAAGAGAATGAACAAAACTAAAGTCAACTTTTAAATGTATGAAGTGTTAGAGTTTGGAGGTAGCCACCATTCTATAATATTGTTGTTGCAGCAGTTACACATCCAAATAGAATTGGAAAGGTTCAGAGAAATTACAACTATTCCAATTTGTAAAAGAATATTCCAACTTCCTAAAATAATCTACTTTTCTAACATTTCTTTTTCATTCCTAAGAGCAGTAACACAAACTTTTACAAATTTTAAGTTTAATGAAAATCTAGGAGAGAAGAAGCAGAAGGAAAGCTGTTTCCAAAGTGAAACACTAGTGCACATGGTTCCTGGGCATTCTTCCTTCCTGAGTCCAACTTAAAAGTCCTTTTACTCAGGCTCTCAAATCACTCCAGGCCTGCCTGAAAAATTAAGAATCTACTTTCAAAATTACCAAAGAGATAAAGATGCCAAATTCTTGCTGTTATGTACCTGGTGTGTGTTTCTCTGTGTGTGTAGGATGTTCCAAATGGCAGGACACCCATTATGAAACTACTCACCAAAGCATTACTACTTTTATCTTGAGCATGTTCAGATCAAGAGACAGAACCCACCCCCCTTTTTCTTCTGGTTTCCTGTTATTGTTGCTGCAGCTGTATATTTCTTCTTCCATTTCACTTTGTGCCTTCAATAACGAGCTAAGCTGTGACTCTTGCCTTAAAACTGTGTCAAAATTGTGAATGTTGGTTTTGAATTACTTTGCTACCTGAAGATTGTTGTCAAAGTGACCTTCTTCTTAGGAAAGGAGGTAAGAATATATCTGTTCTACCTACATCATGTTTAGATTCCTGAAGTTCAAGGCATCTATCTTGGCTTTGACAAATTAAATTTGAAGTGACTGATGAAAAAATAAGGTGGCGATTAAATATTTGATCTTTCACAAAGTATTTAAAACATCTTTCCTCAAAGATTTCAACCACAACAGGTTAAAGCTTCCTTGTCCTGAGGATTTTTTTAACCTTACTGCAGAACCACAGAAATGTGGGGAGGTTGCTAATATTCATAGATCGCTCTCATTTCCACTGTATTTACTGACAAATTTTCTGGAAGCTAAAAAATGTTAGTTTTAAAGCAAACAAAGCATGCTTTTGTAATCTATTGCTTGCTACACAGTTTTTCAAGTAGGATGGTTACATTTGTTTCTAGACTGTTCTGTTCTAACATAATCTTGATAATTCCGCATTCTTCAGTTTATAATACAGATGTCTAAAATGGTCAACAATTGAAAAATCAGGGGTTTTTTTTCTTTCCCAGCATAATTGGAAATACATGTCTCATATTTCACAGCTAAAGCATCCATTTGCAAGCACACATCCATGCACAAATACACACATAAATTATACAAATGAGAACATATTTAACATATAAATTTTAATCATTTTAGGAAAATATTTGTGTTATACTTTCCATTGCCCTTTTTGGGGGGAGGGGAAGAGGGGATGTTGGTTGGTTTGGTTCAGTTCTTTTGGTTTGGTCTTCGTTGTTTGTTTTGGTTTTTTTTTGCTTTAATGCCTTCTTTGAATATCATCATACACAGAGCTTTTTTACTAATCTCAAACTAAGTAGAAGTAATTTGCTGTGGAATGCTGCAGAATAAAATACTCAAGCTTTATGACTGGTTGAAAATAATTTCAAAAGGAGATGAGTAGTATTTTTTAGGGAAAAAGAATTACTATGTATTTCCTAAGTGATCAGGAACATAGAATTTAGAAATGCAGCAACATTTGGAGTATAAAGTAAAAAACACACCACCTCCTGTTTGGTTGCAGCTAAGCACTCAAAATCTTTTTTTTTTTTTGTCATGCTTTCAACAGCTATGATTTTGCTTCCCTTCCAGATTATTCATCCAAGGGGAAAAATACAACCCTTTTTAAACTTGCTCTCCTACTTCGAATGCTACTTTCCTCTAGAGCAGACAAACCCATTGCAATCACAATCCCTCTTCTCTTTTTACATTAGCCTGAATTCACATTAACAAGCACAGTGTGAGAAGGAATCATTTTTTTGTAAGATTTATTATAATATTCTGAAATTCATATTCCATGAATGTCAACCTACAGTTCATGAGATGAGGCTGTTCAGTATATTATTTGTGCAGCTGATACTTTGTTAGGGGATAACAGGTGTTTCCTATAGGTGGTATGGGAAAAGCTGAGCAAGTTAAGAATATTGAGCTACGAGAAGATCTGGATAGGTTGTTCTCTGGCAGGCAGCTGCCTCTGGATCATGTTCAAACTGTCCAGACTAGGCTCTGAATTTTCACTTTTCCAGGATAAGAAGGGCAGTCAGCTAAACCTGGCAACCTGATTGTTAGCACATAAATTAGAAGCCTGTATTCTGAATATAACTGATAGTGAAAAACTAACACAACTGGTTCTTGAAGAGGCTTTGGTTGAAATTTATCACCTACTATAACAAAATACATGTGGTTTGCTAACATCGGAGGCTGGAATGACATCTTTCTCCTTTCCTCACAAGCCATTTTTCCTAATTTTTTTCTTCTACCTGCTGTCACATGAAACATTCATCTGAGTTAAAAACATTAATCCTAACTTTTTACTAGCCTATCAGTGAAAAAAAGCTCTACAGCTTCCTCCTAAGGCATTTCTGTGATCATACAAAGAGTAATTTGGTGTTTTCATTCTCTCTGCCTACTGTAAGCCTCAATGTCTTTGCAGAAGGATGGAGTCACCACACATAGTGGTGACCCAAAGAGGTCAGCAGGTGATGTTGGGAAAGAAGTGTGACCAAAATAGGTCCTGACCCCCAGAATTCACAGCACTTCTCTTTGTTCAGGAAGCAAAATCCTCTTCCCAGGTTGCAGTGTGGGAAAACCAGGAGCACTGGTGGAGAACATTCTCATGGTTAGAGGACTTACCTGGGAAATGAGGTGCCTGAGATGCTGGCCAGTACGCTTCAGGGGGATTTCAAGCAGTAACGTTGTTTTCCTGGAAGGTGCCTTAAGAGCAAGTATGGCAAGGCTGCTGGGTCATCCCACAGGAAACAGGACCACAAACTCAAAAGAGAAAGCCAGGGAAGAGGCAGCTTTGTTCTCCTGTCTCTGTGGGAAAGCGGAAGCCCTGGGTCTGCTCACTAGAACTGAAAGGTGCAAGTAGGCTGTGACTGGTAACAAAAACAGAGTAAATGGCAGCAATGGAAGGTGGCATGAGAAATGTGAGCCAGGGGGATCAGGGACCATAGAGCAGATTGTGGTGTTTATTACACAGCTCCAGGGGATGGAGTGAGAGGGTGAGTTTTGGCTTCCCTGGGTTCCCAGGTTGTGATGGAGTATCACTTCCCACCGCAAATGGGTGATAAGAGAAGCTGTGCAGACAGTGAAAGCTTTCCCTTCCCCATCCTGAAGCATGAGAAAGATATATAAGCTCTTTCACACCACATCAGCAGCTTGCACGGAATTAAACAAAACATGAAGAGCCTTTACGCCAGTTGTTCTCAAGCGTTTATTAAAAAAAGGGGGAACCATAACCCTAATCAGTAAGTACACACAAACTAGATTCTGACCAAAGTTATAAATCTTGTTTACTTTCTTGAAAACTACCCTTTCCCCTAAATTGCATACATAGATTTCTGGATTAAAAAGAGATTTAAATAACTGTATATAGCAGGGCAAATCTGTGACTTCCCTATTACAGAGGAATAAGATATCATAAAACACCTCCTACTCGCCGGCTGGAAGAAGAAGAATACGTGAGGCAATTTTCCCCTTTCCCATGCATGTGGGCAGTGGGTGGGCTGGCAAGGGGAAAAAATAGGAGAAAGACTGATTGATACACTACTGAAAAGGCAAAATAGACTAAACAGGACTGGAAAAAAACACTATTAGCCCAGAGGTAAAGACAAACCAGTCTGCCTAGTGAATAATAGCAAGAACAGAAGTGGTCCATTGCATATTTCTTATGAGACATTTATCAGAAGCTTTATTTAAAACTTGAGTTTCTTAAATAAAATAAAAATCCTTCAATTTATCTAAGACTAGTTTAAAATTACTTGTTTACCCAGCAACTCCAAAAAAGAAAAATTTGTAATAATTGAAGCTATATACCACAAGGACAAAATTACTACAACACACTTCCTTAACAATCATTTTGGTTTCCAAAATTAATGTTCATTTGAGTAGAGTACTATACTGTAACACCAACATTAGGCAGGATTTGTGCTGACTGATTGATGCCATCTGTTCACGACTCGGATGTTACTTTCTCTAGCTTTCAAACAGGGAAAACAAAAAGCAAAACTCGCTCTTCCCATTCTCAGTTAAGGCATTTAGTGAATTTAGTTGAATTTTCCACATTTACTGCACCGTTTCTTTGGGGGGGAAAAAATAGCACTGGTACTATGATGTTCAGTCATGGTTTAGTAAAAAGGACTCTGCAAGTTATCCGTGCTTTTAAAGAGAAGGAAGCATTGTAATTAGCAAGTGTTTTGCTAACAGCTAGAAATGTACATCCACTCTGTAGGCTTGTTGGAACATAAACTCCTTTTTTCTCCCGACATCTGGTATCCATAAAAAAAAAAAAAAAATAAAAAAAATAAAAATAAAAAGGGGACCTAGCAACCAAACTTTACATACAGCATCTTAAAGAGACAACATACAATGGATCACTCCCTTCTTTAAGTAACGGGGAACCCTTTTCCTGAAACAAACGGAATGAGCAGACCTGGGTATATGGGAATGCCAACCAATCCAAATATAAACCCTNCTCGGCGGCGGCGGCGGCGGGAGGAGCTCGCTCGGAGCCGGCCGCTCCCGTCAGGGCTGCGGGGCGGGGTTGTCCCGGAGGAGGCGAGCGCAGGGCAGCTGTGCGGAGCGGGAACCGGGAGGAGATTCCCGGACCTCTTTCCTCGGCAAGTGGTGGCCGAGAGCGAGCTCAGCGCCTGCCGCTGTGCCCGCTGCTCTCCCGCCCCGACTCCGCGCTGCTGTGCCAGGAACAAAGAGCTTCTTACCGGCACTCAAAGGTGTCCCGGCCGCTCCTGCGGCTGCAGAAGCGCCTTCTCCCGGCTGGGTCACGGAGAAAGCTCCCAGGAGTGGCGGGGCTGGCAGTGGCTTGCTGCGGGGAAGGACCAAGATCTGCACCGGCTGTGGCAGGAAACTGCTCCCGGGCAATGTGCTGGCCCCAGGGAAGCCGTGGGGCGGGTGCCAGAGCATCCTGCAGGAAGGGTGGCCAAGAGACTGAGGAAAATTACAGCGTCCCTCTTCTGGACACTGGCAGCTGGCAGATGACAGGGAGTGCTGGGGCCCCCCAGGTACAGGAGAAACTTGTCTGGTAATGGGTGTCTAAGATAGTCTGTGCCTAAAACATACCCTTCAAGAAAGATGGGGTGGGGGAACTGGTCGTCCTGGGAAGAAGAGGCTAATGAAGGGCTTAGTGATTTCTTCCAACTACTTGAAGGGCCACTATGAAAGTGACAGGAGTGCCAGGTCTGTCAGGAGTGTTGTTCAAGACTAGGAGCTGTCATAACTGCCCTTAGGGTGCTTCAGACATCACTCCCGACCTGGGAGTGGGGTAACAATCCTCCTTCATGTAGGAGTTTGGACTTTTACGACCTCCAGAAACCTTCCAACCATTATTTAGTGACTGCATGACTCGTATGCTTGTCAACTTTGATGTCTCTGTCTCTCTACACAAATTAAGAATATACAGAAAAGGACAAAAAATGTAGTGTAACTTACCAATAAAGTTTTGTGTTTATGTTGTACAAAGGGTACAGGATTACATATGGTTTATTATTTTTGCACATTATTTCTGTATGTCCCAGCATCTGTAAGTGCCTTTAAAGTTACGTAAATGAGATTAAGAATTAATTTTTTTCTATGATGGAAGAAAACTCCTTTGGGATAAATCTTACATCCTGGTTTAAACCACTTGGTCAACCATGATACCTTAATATAGGAATTTTTCAGCTTGCAGACATCCCTGTCCTGCAAATCCCTATGAAATAAATTAATTGACCCCTTTTGAACCTTTGGCTCATTAGGTGTGGGTAGTTTGAAAGCACTTTGAATCTTAGTATTAAACAGACAAAAACTTTGCCTCAGACATCAGGTGCTGCTGTTAGAAGAAAATAATTCTGTGAAACAGGTGTTGTGTTTTGTTATGCTTCCTCGTTGCTTATAGATCTTTGGACAGATACTCGGAGTAATCAAATGATAAATCTGAATCTAAACAGCAGTGATTCTTTTTCCCTCAGTACCTCAAAGGAGCAGCATTACCAATGAGAACCGTATCTATTAACTCCTGACTACAGAATCTAATTTATCAAGATACCATATAATCAAAATCAATTTAATTTGTGATAATACACTTGACTTTATTCAAGTAGCCTCCTCCAGAAGCAGGCATGAGTCTTAAACAACAAAAACTTAATCTGGTGAATTCCAATGTAGTCCCAACATGTGTGGTTTTTCATGCTTTTCATTTTTGAAGCAAAATTGACTTATATTTTCCTCAGAAATTCTGACTTTAGTCAAAAGTAGAAATTTAAAGCATTAGTGTTGGCACCTACAATGACAAATACCTAACTGCAGTATTTAACAAGGAAGGAAAGACTAAGGGGCTGAAATCTTACATTTTTTGCAAACAGTGTTTAAGTGATAGCTAAGAAATTAGGGGTTTTTATAATTCTACTGATTTATAAGTAATCAGTATATTTCAGTATAGCAAAAGAGCATCCCAGGTTTCCTGCTTTTTAGCCAAGAAAAAACATTCTGTTTTGTAGGATCCAGAAATGTGAGATTTGATCTGAAAAGTTAAAATGGTTCAGGTTCATGGACTAAATGGTTCAGGAGTCATGGACTAAACATACATTTCAATGTATTAATAAAAAATTCTTATAATTAAATCTTCAATTCTATTTTTTTTTCTCAATCTTCAAACATCTCATTTGCATAAGAGACCCAACATAGTTCACAATATTTTTTCTTCAACCAAATACCCGCTGAATTTTGTTTTAGGGTTAATGTCTCTGTGTCAGTTGGGTGACTGGAATTAAAAATGAACTCATTTGGCACTGGATCTCATACTAAATATTATTTACCACTGTGTTCTACATCATATCTGTGCTCTGGGCCCTCAGCTGACTTCTGTCAGGAGTGCTGTGGCTCTGGTGGTTAACTTCTTCCACAGAAAACCATGAATGTCAAGTTTTCCTTAAGAAGTAGATGCAATCCGCACAAGCCCCTTTTTCAAAATGTAAGTTAACTAAGCAAGAAACAAGTACTAACACCCTTCTAAGAGATGCAGAATAGCCTCAGGGAATTCCTTTCCCATGGACATTCTCAATCCTCTCTAAAGGCATAGTGGTAATAGAAAAAAACAGGTATGTCTGAATGACATTTTTCTTCACCCTTATGACCTTAACATTGGTCTACAGCCTGTACTGAAGCACAAAAAATGCATGAAGGTCTTCACATACTCACTGAATGGTTGAGGTTGGAAGGGACCACTGGAGATCGTTGAGTTCAACCTCCACATTCAAGCAAGGTCCCCTGAAGGATTTTACACAGGATTGCATTCAGATATCTTTTGAGTGTCTCTGAGGAAGGAGACCCCACAACATCTCTGAGCAGCCTGTTCTAGCGCTCAGTCCACTGCACAGTAGAGAAGTTCTTCCTCATATTCATGTGGAACTTCAGTGCATCAGTCTCTTCCCGTTGCCTCTTGTCCTGTTGTTGGCACCACCAAGCTAAACATGCAAAAGTGAGTGTAGGAAAATATTATCAAATCTTTTACAAGATAAGTGCCAAATTTTATGCTTTCCAACAAAAAAAAGGCTGAAAGTTCTCAAGTTTTTTTGGTGTCGTGATAATAACTAGTGATAATAGAATAATTAGTACTGTTTATGCATTGTACAGATTTGTTTTATCAAACCTCTGGTGTGGATATGCATTTGCATGCATGCACAAGTAGACTACAAAGGTTTCTGCTAGGAGCTATGTAGTGTTATACCTAAAAAATATGAGAACTGCCAGTAGAGTGAACTATCCCCAAAGCTGTTGGCTTTTTTGCAGAAGAAACTGGGCTTGTTTGTTTGGGGTTTTGTTTTTGGTCCAGAAAAAAGACTGTAAATGAGTTAATGCACATATAATGTGAATGATAAGGAAATGAGGGCTCAGAAGTAAGCTGGGGAGATATGGCTTTTCGTGCATCTTTTGAAGTCTAATTTAATTTGAGATTTATACCATCATCCAACCCCAAATTTAAATAATATTTAATGGTTTATATGGATTGGGGTTTTTTCAGCTTTTCAAAATGGTAAGGAAATATGAATGATTAATTCTACACATAATTTTTATAATGGGATTATAATGGAGTTGGGCACTTCTGGAATCAGTCTTAGATTTGTGCTTTTAATGACAGAATTTGGAGAGAGAACACTTTACCAGTTACACCAAATGGCAATTATTGCTATTAATAATGTTGGATTCTACATTTTTTTTTCTATGAGGGTGCATTTTTGAGCAAAAACAATAAACTGAGGGTTACTTAATGTGGTTACTTAATAATTCCAACATCCAATCATGCATTAAACTTTGAACAACTTCATGATAATCATAGTGTTATTCTTCATTTTCAGAATGTGCCAAAGGCATTATATTTACAGCTTAAGAAATTAGTTAAAAAGTACCTTAGTAAACCTTGTTGGTTTACTACAAGACAATATAAATAATAATATAAAACAATATAGTTATACAAATGGAATAAATTAGCTTTAATACAAGTATGATGTTAGATCTCTTCAGAATATAAAAAGAATAGAAATAACTTTTAAATGGTACTAATCAAAGACTATATTGACTTTTAAGGCGTGAAAATGGTGTTTATGAAAATTAACCAAACAGTCCTTATTATGTGGACAAAATGGTAATTAAGAAAGGAATTTTAGGAAAAAAAATATATATTTGGACAAATATTTCAGCTAAATTTAAAATTGCATTGGTAACTGTGTAAATAAAATGGAGTTAATACTCCCACTTCATTCCAGCTCCATAGAGAATGGGATTACACTCCATATATTCTAATGCATTACTTTGGAAACAGCTGGAAATTGTACCAGCTGGCACTGCTTTTTACAATTAAAACTGGAAGACAAACTATTCTTTCTATGAATAGGTTACATTACATGTGAGATAAATAGCTACATTAACAAATTCATGTTTCATTTGAAACCTTCCTAAAGGTGTCAATTTTTTTACACTTAAAACTTTCAGGTATACAAAAGCGATGAACCTTCATTCCATAGCGATTTTTAGGGTAAAATTCTTCTCAGCAGATGGTAGACATCAGTCATGTAAACAATTGCACCTGAACCAGTCATCATAGGCTCTCCTCGGAGAGAACTTTTGGGATCCAATTCATCTGACCATCTTAAGGTTTCTTTTATAATTTGTGGTAAATTACATAAGAGAATCACCTGCTTCTTTCCATGGAATGTGAGAGAAAGGACTGGGACATATCATACCTTTTGCCACCCAGCTGTCCTTTAGAGCTTTGCCTTGTATTTAAATATAATCAGCAGAGTAGACTCTGCCTGCATTCCTAAAAACTAGATTTATTGGATTATATATTTTGACATGTAACTGTTTCAACATAATTTGATTTCTCAGAGGCTGAATAACCATGAAAATACAGAATCAGTTTTATCTACAGAACCTTGGATTACTGAATATTAGCCTTTCTTTTTCTGCTTGGCTTGTTTGGGTTTTTATTCCTCTGATTTTCAGTAGTTTTTTAGAATACTTACAGATACTGTAAAGTTGTTTCTATGGGTGTCTCAAACTGAAATCTTCATCACTCCGAAAGAACAAATATATACATAAATCCCAAAATTTATACAAATATTGCTGAACAGGAAGATCCATGTATGTAGCTAGAACTGTGCTGTATGAACAAGCATTTGAGAGTGTTGTACTAAATACTGAGTTTGGGAAGGACATAGTATAACAAGAGCATGTTCCAAAGCTGCATTTACCTATGGCTCTTCTGCGTGGAAGATGTTACCACTACCTCAAAAACCATACATGAAAACCCATTACAGCACTCACAGTCTGTAATTTTAAGATCTATCTGATCTGTATTACTGACAGATATATCAGTTTACAGAATTTTACCTCACAACTTTACCTTGTTGGCAAAGTTAAAAAATATGAGCAAAACTATCTCAGACTGGTAAAGTAAAAACGAGTTATATATATTTATAAGAGCTGATGTAAGCAGTGAGGATCAACTTGTACATATCAGAGAAATACAGTTCCTTGTAGAAGCCTGAAAAATTAAAAAGAAAAAGAAGAGTGAAAATTTAAAATGTAACAGAAGATTTTATTTTGTGTAAATGTGAAGTTGTATTATGGCATTTATATCACCAAAACTTAAAAACCTCAAAACCCCTAGTAAAGCACTCGTTGCCTTAATAATTGAAAAAAGCAGTGGTTAATGTAATCTGACTTTCTAATGCAACTAATTTTAAACAGATTGTTTATACATACTTCCATGTTTTTACAGCAATGGGGAGGGAAGAGAGACTTCTTCAATGAAGTAAATCTAACTTTATAAATTAAACATTCATCCCTGATGGATGAGGGAAACTCTCAGGGGGAATTGGACTAAATTATCATTATAGGTCTCTTCCAATTGAACTATATTCTATTCTCACATTATTCCCCTTTCTCCTGTCTCCTCACAACTGTTTCCATAGCTGAGGTTCTAAATGCATTGTCCTGGTCTGCTCTTCTCTTTTATCCATTTTATATCAGAATTATTTCAGCAAAATCTCAAGTCCAGGCTTCCAGGCATAGATAAGCCTTCATCTTCTGAAGGATTTTCTCTGGTCCTTCAAATTTTTAGGAGACTTGTCAATCATGTTCAGCCGTCCCCTAATCAGAATGAGAAGCTGTTTCGGTCTTTGTTGTACAACACATCCATTCTGTTAATATCTCCCCTGGTGGAAAATCCTGCAATATTGGGTGATTATAGACTGGAATCTATTCTAGAGCTAGTTATAGCAGATGTAGAGTGATGCATCAGATGTCAATTTGAAACAATTATTATTACATAATTAATATTTTCATAGACAAATATATATCTCTTCTCCAGCTGAACCTTTAATTTTCCACCATGGCAGCTCTAAAAATTTCAGTAGCACTCTCATCTTCAAGTGACATCTTTATCAAAATATTGCTTAGAGAAACTTTCAAAAAACTATTATTTAACTTACTAGCTTTTCTATTTTTAGAAAATAAAATTATATAACTGACAAAAGTATGTGCAGTAACTGTTGCTATGTCTGTTTGGAAAAGTCATTTAATTTTGTCTGACTTTGCACTAACTTTGCTTACCCTAAAATTTCTGTCTGTCTTAAACGAATGGTTCTCCAGAAATCAAAACCTGTGTGGCTCAGATTTACTTCACTTCAAATTCCTTGAAATTTGCACGGTGGCACTAGTGAATAGTTTTGGCTGAGGAATTGACAGCCTAATATACTATTTATCTGTGAAGGATGCTTGAACTCATTAGAGAAAATATTGTGTATAATACATTACAGACAAAACTTTGTCAACTAAAACTGGATTTTGGTTAAATTATTTGTTAGCTGTTCCTTTCCAATGAGTAAAAGAATGATCTCAGATATTACAAAATAGATTGAAAAATCCATTGAGTTCTTACATAAACGTTGAGGAAGATAAAATCATGTCTTGTGAGTTAGAATCTCACCCTTCAAATAGCACTGACGGGGCAGCTCCTCTGAACCAGATTCTTTAGAAATCCATGATGAGCTAAACCTCTTGATTCTTGGTTTCCAGACAAAACTGGAAAACTGCACTAATGAAAAAAAAAGGTGTTAAAAACATAGATCCACTTTCTAGCATGTCTGTTCTTCTGTGTTTCATTACTTTTTCCTAAAGTACAGAAATTGATGAATGCAGCCATTGTGAACACTTAAAATAGTCGAGGTATTATGTGGCATACAATAGCTAAGGCTAGTGATATGTTGTATGCTATTAACCAAAGTGATTAATTATTCTGAATATCTTAAGAACATACCTTTCTATAATGCAATGGATTTATTATGTAGGGTTTTTCCTTAATTCCACTACTTAACAGAGGATGTGTTTTTTAATATGTTTTAAATAGGGCTTTCTACATAACTGTACTTCTGTTCCTTTTTTGGAGGTTGGTTTTGATTTTATATTGGAAAAAATTACTCTATATTAAAGGTTGCTGTTTCCCTCTATTTTCTTCTAACAAGCCTTTGGAGGAAGGAGATGGAGAAAAAAACAGGCTTGGAAGGAAGCCTAAAATATACATGGGGGAAGTGAACGGTATTGATATTTTTCTTTCTTTTAACTCTATTTCCCAACTGTTGGAGTCCAGGGCTCCATACCTCTGGTCACCTTGGAGGGTCAGGAACCCGGTACGGGGCGTCTGAAACCCGGACAGGGGGGTTTGGAATGTGTACAGGGGAATCTGGGATCTGTACAGGGGGGTTGTAAGCCTTGGCACAGAGCCCAGGGAGATGCAGGCTTTGACTTCAGTCCATGGGAGAAACTACCTACACTGCAGGAGGAGTTACAAGTCAGCAAAGTGTGAAAGAGATAGTAATTAGTTTATCACTGGGAGTGCATGTATTTTGGGTGTGTGGACTCGAGAGGACAAGATGGAGGATTCAGGGTGTGGTCCTGGCCTTCTTATTCTTCTTCCGGTCTGATATTTCTGCTGTGAAGGTGGCACATTTTGTTTGGATAGGGTCAAAGTAGATATGACCTGTCTAGCAGAGGTGTTGGGTATTGGTGATTAATTGTAAATAATAGAAATGTAATATGTAGTATAAGAGGTCGAGACCCTCCCAGAGGAGGGGAGAGCGTCGTTGCCCCTGCTGCTGCACGGAGCTCCACAGGGCACGAGAAGAGCTTGTGAGATAAGAAATAATAAACAGAGAACGAGGCCTTGAACACGAGAAACCTGAAGCCTCTGTGTGTTTCTTTGCACCCGGCTCGCGACTCATCAAAGGACAGAGACAATTTATCACCCGAATCTCGGGGGGTTAAACCCAAGACCCAACTCCTAGTATGGACAAATTCTATTATATGACAGATAACAAATTCTTTACTAACTTAAGATTATAAGGGAACCAGAATTTTAAAAAATGCTATTCCCTCAGTTATGCCTAGACCCTGCTGTTATGTCTGTACTATTAATAAACAGGGTGAGGGCTACATACTCAAGCGCCACCTGCAAATGGTCTCCTGTACAATGTGATTTGCTAGCACACAATCTTCTCTGCTTTTGGTCCTCCAAGAAGCTCTGTCAGACAATGTTTAGATGCTGTCAAGGAAATACCACTGGACAGAGACTTTTCTCTGCTGGGCAGTTGCAAGAGGCCATCTCATTTGGGAATCAGAAATTACTTTATCATTATGGGTGTGTTTGCTACTGCCATCAGGACCAGTAGACCAGCCCATATCTGTGTCATTTATTCATGTAGCTGCAGCCTCAGGGTTTGCCCTAGAAGATTGGCAGCCACATGATAACCAAAAAAAAGATAATTGCTTTAATGGGAGTGCCATTGGTCTAATGGGCCTATGACCTGTTTGTTGTTCTGCTAAAGTTTGCAGAAAAGCCTGAAGGAGAAAACGAGATTGTCCTAGCAACGTAGGATAAACTGCTCAGTGAAATAGTTGGAAAAAATAATTAAGAAGTTAGAAAATGTGTGAAAAAAGTCAGAGGGGAATTTAGAATATACCTTTAAACAACTCCCTAAAGTCTGTTCATGCTTATTCATAAGGATTTCCCAGTATATATGTTAGCCATAGAGACTGAGGAAACAATTCAGCCCATCCCTGAGTACTGCCTTTTGGAATCAGTTCCAGGCTTTCCCAGGGACAGGAAAACACTACCATTTCTCCCAAGCCTCCACAGTGCTGCAGCCTTGAGCAATTTTATTTCTGTCTGGTACAAATGCATCCTCTCTTTCTTCTTTTTTTTTTTTTCCTTTGTCTTCTGCTGCTGTTCTCAGTCTGACATATCTGCTGTTCAGAGAAAATCCATCAAGTAGACCTCATTGTTCTTTCAGGTAGCTTGTTTGATTCCTAGTGTATTATTTATTTGCATTTTTCTTCTACCTAAAATTATCTTCTAGTTAACAAACTGCTTACAAAACTCATATAATGTTTTATGGATATTCTTGAAGCATTTTTATATATGTATGTGCATATACACACACATCTCCCACAAAAATTGCCATTCTTAAACTTCTGCTTGTCTTCACATCTTCTGTTTAAACCTTCTAAATTTTATGATGATGGTGTGCCAAGCAAGGGGTTTTACTGGATACATCATAGTTTCTTCTATACTCATCCAAAGAATTATAATTGCTGTCATCCAGCTAGAAAACAGCTGGATCATACACCTGGATCAACAAGCTGGAAAATGTTCCTAGGTTCCTCAATTTAGGTAAGTTCTTATTAATACAAATTATATTAACAGTATAGGTGAAAAATTGGACATGTTAGAATCAGACTTGCTTTGCCTTCTCACGCATACCTTTTGTAATTTTTTTGTCATTTTCTGCTATTGTGGTAACAGATCATAAATATTACAGTATACACATTAATTTTAATACTAAATACTAAAATTTAACTCTAATGTTGTTCAGGTTTATCAACAAGCACAAGAGCTAACAAAATCTAAAAAAAGAAATTGGCTCATCTTTATTAGACACCCAAATGCCTTGAGTTTGTTGAAGCTATCTTTCTAAAGCAATGGTTAAATTTCCTGGATATTCAATAGTTGGATTTTGTTTCTCAAGAGAGTGATTTTGCCTCAGTAAGTTTAAGAAGCACAATCAAGCTAACTGGATTTCCTTATGGTACCTTCAAAAAAGCCTAGTCTTCATCATTGACCTATAAGGAACTCGGGTACTGTGAGAACACTTCAGTAGCTTCCAGGATGGAATTAATCATACCTGATTTAAACTGTTTAAAATCACAGTGTCTAGTTTAACCTGTTTGCATACATTTCAGCTGTCATCAACAGCAAAGGTCTTTTCTAGTACAATTCATCCTCTGGAGAAGTTTGTCAATTCCACTGACCATGGATACCCTATTGTGAAATAAAAAATTATCAGAGAATGAGTTCAAATACTGGATAAATACTTAAAATACTTAATTCTTTGCTGTCTGAAAGTGCCTCAGATTTACAACGTATTTTCTCTGAGCCAAAGCCACCATATAAGGTGTGGATGCAACTGTAGATGTTACAATTGTTAAGTGAGCACAAGAACCAATGAAAATTTGAAGCTGAACTCTGTCCGTCTTTATCAGATACCTTACACCTAGGTTTTGTGTGTTTGTAGAAGCAGACCTTCTCAAAAAAGTACCTAAGTTTCCTGGAGAGTGCGCAGTGCTATTAGTCAGGGTTAGTCCTTAACCGTGTTTCACTCAGCGCTACAGGCATAGCCAGTACAACTAGCCTGGGTAAATAATTCTCAGATGGCCAGTGTCGGTGAGGTAACTCTTACCTAAGCTGGAGGTGGGAACAAGATATTGAGGTCAAGTAAATTAAATTCTTGTGCTGACAAGTTCATAGCAGGCAGTGAATTTCTAGCCCTACCAAAGCTGTTTATTTGGTTTGATTTGTTTTTACAGCTCTTTCCCCTCTGCATCCCCTGGCCTTTATGATGAGCTGAATTCATGCTGAAGATTTTCTTCTATGTATATTAATAGGGTCTTGTCTTCCCAAGTACCAATTTTTATGAAAGCTCCAAGAGCTTACATATCTTTGGTACTCCCAGCTGCCTGTCAGAAGTAACTGATCAAGCAGAAAGTGACTGAAATTAAGTTAGTAGTTTATACATACCATACCCACACAACTAGTGTTGGCACAGGAGTTGCTTCCATAGGGGATTATCTGAAGATATTTTACCAATGATCAATAAATGATGATCTTGTCCCTGATTTTGGAACAAGAATTTGAGATATTTGTATGTCTTCAGGTTTTATGAGAATGCATGCACAGTTGGCCTGATAATAATTTATCATTGCATGTCATGTTAGCTTACTTATTCCAATATTTTAATAAATCAGATTTATTAGGAAATAATAAGAAAAAATTGGAATAATAAAGCATGTTAAGCATACAGAAAGGCATCAGACATCATGTAATAAATTTTTCCAAAAATTAATATTATCCACCTCCATCCTTAGAGTCACAGGACTGGTCATTCTGACAGTTTTCTACATATATTCTCTTAGGCTGACTGTTTGCAAACGAATACAAGGAAGAGCCCAACAGGGTGATAACAGACTCAAATAGCAGTATATTTTTCCCAAGAGTTGCAGCAAAATGAAAGCTTCATAAGTATAGTTGTTTCATGTAGCAAAAAACACACAAAAGCTCTGAAATGTGCTTTTCTCTTAGCTTATCATGCTAGGAGGTTACTGACTCTCTTTGAGACCTTTCAACTTCAGCTAGTGTCATTTCTACCATTTCATTGGACCAAAGGCCAAAAATGTTGTAACCAGCTGGAAGCAGCAATACCCTAACATAAACAGAATGGAAAATAATTTTTTTTTGTTTCCACTCTTTCCTATAAAACTTCTGTCTAAACCAGTTCACTTTAAATTCCCTTGCCTTCAGTTTTATGGTTTCTTCTATGCTGTCATTTAAGTCTTGAAGAAAATAATATATATGACTAAAATATTTCTGTAAAACAGCCTTTTATTCCTTTTGGCAGAAATCCATGTTATAATCAAATTCAAAATAAGATGCACAGCAATTTTAAACTTGGTCTTTAAACTGGACAGCTGGGAAATTTTCTGTTTGGACTGTATTATCTGTCTAATTGAACTGCTTTCTGAGCAATGCAGATTGTGATGAAAGCTGCCCTCTAGCAAGATGGCATTTCTAATTGACTCATCTGAACTGTAACATTGCTGCCTTTCATTTGATTGAGTCATGGTGAGTACCTCATGATGCCTGTGATCTTTACGGAAGGTGGATCACCTCCCTAAATTTAGGATGTTATGAATTATGGGCTACAAAACTGTTGTTTGCATACAAACAATCAACTGAATTTCTTCCTGACATGGTCTGCTACTACAAAGACATTAGAGATGCTATTTTAAGTCACATGTGCAAGCTGCCTGGAGACTATAATCAGGTTGACTAATCAGGTGGCATGGCAAATTTGGCCTGTCATATGGTACATTGAATGTACTGTCTTTGTATTCAACTGTAATATTTTTTACTTACTAAGAAAATAAAATCTCCTTTCTCTTTGCTTCTGTTTAAACTCAACTCATCCAGAAAAGTGAGTATACAGTTGCACTAGACTAATCAGTTATGTGTAAGCATCAGATATAGGGTAAAACCTTGGGGTTTTATCCTATGTAATAACTAGGGGCTCTTATGAGACTTATTATTTTGCATCTGCTCTTGTTTCAGAGCCTTGATTAAAGACATTATGAAGTCTATGTTGCTAATAGTTTGTCAGTTTGTGGCTCATTTGCTAGTTCTTCCTTTCCAAAATATTGCTTGCATATTTTGTAGTCCATGATTATGCAGAAACAAAACCACAGATGTTTGTATTACTGAGG
This sequence comes from Cisticola juncidis, assembly GCA_013400215.1. NCBI lineage: Eukaryota > Metazoa > Chordata > Aves > Passeriformes > Cisticolidae > Cisticola > Cisticola juncidis. The sequence goes on along the minus strand of VXBR01009870.1, from coordinate 17,848 downwards.
TTTCCCTCTTCTAACTGCATACTCTCTTAAGCACATCCCATGAAAGATCTATGTCTTGCCCATTCATTTCATAATCACATCAGAGATCTTCTAGAAGCAGCATTTTATGTGTTTTGTTTTGTTTTGTTTTGTTTTTTTGTGATTCTCCTCAATCTCTTTGCCTTCCATTCTTCATTTCTTTATTTCCTGGATGTCTCCTATCTCATTGGCATGCCTGACTTCTGGCAACATTGTCAAGACATCCATCCTCTTCTGTTGTTGTGCTTCAGATTCATTAAACAATCTCTGGAGTGATTATCCAGTGGCCAAACCTTGGCTCGATGTTCTTCACAAGGTCAAACTAGTCCCCAGTGGCACAGTCATACCAACGGCAGAAACTTTGGAACAAAAAAATATTTCTTGTCTTTCTCCAAACATACAATACAAAGACACGTGAAATTTGGTTTGCCTTCCATCTAATCAAAATATTTCTGTAGAGAAATGGGGTTGGGAAGGATAACCAACAGGAGGATCGCATCAAGAGGTCTGACTGTAGCTAAGTCATAGCTGGCCTATACTTTTCATAGAGGCTTCTTACTGTAGAAAAATAGAAATGTGAGGATGGTGAATACCAACTGTCCTTAAGACATTCTTTTGAAAGAATGGAGTCATTCTTTTGAAAGACCATGCATCATTGCCCATAAAGGGAACTAGCTTATCATTCTAATGCATCTGCAGTGTTAAAAGGATGTTCTGCTTCAAGATCCAGTGCACGAAAGGCTAGCTATTCGAGCCAACTTCTACAAACCTTGGGAAAAAAAAAATAAGTAACCTGAAGGAATTTCAAGTTACAATGAAAATACAAAGGAAGCTTGCTTTATCAAATATCAGAATTCATATATCTCTTACTGAGTTAGGAAAGCTTTTTCCATCATTTACAGAAACTGGCTAAAGTGGGAACTGCTAGGCTGACAAGAGGCTGTTGCATTATTCAAGGAGCTTAAGATAATACTGAGCACGTTTAATCACACTTTTCTCGTAATTTTTTGTTTGCTAAAGACATACATGTATACTCTAAAATATTGGCATAAATACTGTTGCTCCATATAAATATTGCTGTTCTCTCTATTAAGGCGCTGCTGTTCTGTTCTGTTCTTTCAAAATAATCTTAAAATACATTTTGCTTTCCCTAGCCACAAGAGCATAGCTGAAAGCAAAAACTGAAAGAAAGTAGAACTGTGAGTGAAAAGACAAACTTGTTGGTATCACAGCTACCCTCATCTGATATTAAGATTGAGGGTTGGTAACAAGTGAAATATTTCATAATACAGTCCATGATATTTATAAAGAAAACATCTTCTTTTTACGAAAGTCAGGTTCCAAACCACTGTAATTTTTTTCAGAACAATTACTATCAAGTTATGTCTAATCACATCTTCACAATCATTCAAGTTACAAAGTATGCATTTCCTTGCTTTAAGTGAACTCCTTTGCTCATATCAAAGTTCTCCACCACTGATCATAAAATGAACAATGGTATGGCACCAGAAGGTCATTATTTCTGCCTCTGCTCTTTTTCTAGAAACATATCTTGAACCTCTTTATCTTCTTTGTAGAGAAACATCCTTTCTGAGTAGTCCTAGACTGAAACTGTGCAGGTATACTTTGATACAATTCAATATTCTTCTTTGAACTTTTAAAGTTATACCATTTTCTCACTTCAGTTTGAACTCTTCAAAGTTCTTCTGTTTTCAGACAATAAATACACCAGCATAGCAGTAATAACCCTTTTGTTTCAAACTAATAATCCTGTTGTTCCAAACTCCGGAGACATAAAACTTGAAGAGATTGAGGGAGATGGGAAGATAGAAACGAAGAAACTTGGAAGTTGGATCATGTTTAGACAGAGTTTAGATCAAGAACAGTGTGTATATGTGAAAGTACAGAAGACTGTGAAGACACAGAAGACTTGTTCAACACGTGTCTGGGAGGAGTTTGATGATCCATCAGTTATTGTGAATGCCACATGCAATGTTAACCTTTGGGGTAAAAAAGGGGTGATCAAAGGTATTTGTGGGTTGCAAATACAGCTACTTTTTTGGATTAGATCTTGCTGACTGATCTGCAGATATATAAAGGCATACTATTTTGAATGGAAAACAAAATGAAACATTTGCTAGCACATAGTAAATACAACTCAGGTATTTTTAGGTATCTGCAATACCTAAGCTTGAACTAGTCAGGGTAGACTTCATTTATATGTAGAGGAAAGGAAAAGGCACTTTTAGGAATTTATTATGGAGTTCAGTATGTAAAAATCCATTCTAGAAGAAATTGTTTTCTACAGTATAAAAAAGGAAGGCCAGATGACTACTTCAAGTATAGAGTCCTACAGTTTACATATATGTATTTACTAAGCAACAATTTGTATTCACTAGCAACATTTCTGGACTTTACTTCATCTGTGGCCAAAAAAGTCTTATACTGTCTTATAAGTAAAATTAAGACTTGTATATACTTGACTTATATTGGCTGACCACCTCTCATTAACTAAACATTAAAATTATTTCTCAGTTAGTGACTAATTAGAAAATCAGTTGGAATTTACATTAACTCTTTGGCTACTTTTGGTTCAAGAAACATGTAATAGGGCTTTTGTTTTGCTTTAGCTTTTTTGTTTGTTTGTTTGTTTTAATCTAGTTTGTGGTGTGAACATGGGTAGAGAATCCATATTAAAAAACCAACATATTCAGCATGTTTACATAAATTAAATTCTTAATAATATTAGAAGGCAGAGATAAACCAAACAGATTTTAGAGAAAACTTAAGTTTTACATAGGGTGGAAAAAAACATCAAGACAAAAATACTGAAATTTACAATAAGGGAAACATACAAGGGAACCATTCTGTAAAAAACACAGACTACACTGCTTCCCAATTTGTGCAGTAGCATAAAAATAGGCAGAATAGAAGTCACTGAGTATTCAAGATCCATATCCAAAAAATAACTTTACAGGGCAAAACTTAATGTCTTCCTGTCTAACTTCTAAATGTATGAAACAATTTTGAATATACTAACCCAGGCTCCTTTGATGTTGATCACTATGACCCAGAGTCCTATGAATGAGTTAAACTGTCTTCTACACTTAGGGGACATTTTCACAGCAGAAGTGGAGGTGTGTCATACCAGCACCATTCAGTTATGTAATCGTTATTTTCTTTTTCCTTCTTTTTTTTTTTATTTTCTCCAGAAAGTTGAGAATTGGATTCTTATTAAACTTAAGAACATAAGTCTCCCACTCTGTCTAGTCTCTCAGCACTGACTAAGGCTAGTAACTTAGCACTAGCAAAAGGCAGGACCCAGCATCCACACAGAGTAATAGAAGTCATGCTCGTAATTACTCCTGTCAAATGTAATGTCAACTATCCATGTATGTGTTCTGGCATGCAGCTGTGGAGACACTCTGAATCTCACATGGCTGTAGACAAGATGGGTGACTGAATATTTTGGTATTTTCAGGTTTCAGAACTTCAGCAACAAGAGTACATCTGGCAGCAAAAAAATAAAGATGCATTTTTGCATTTCACCTTTATCTCTGATGGTGCTTGCAACAACTCTATTTTATTATGTCTTGTTCCAAGCCGATAAAGACAGGATATCCTTTCTGTGAAGCTTGGCCCTGAGAGGCCTCACATTGTCTTTTGTACCAAACTAAAACATGCCAAAAGCTAACAATAACACAGTACATGATACACATACTTATAACCAACTGGACACTAACCATGCTAACACTGCAGGCAAGTGGTCATCATTAAGAGCCCTCTAGAATTACAGACTTGCTGTAACCTGGAGAGGTTAAGCCCTGGTGTACTGAGGCTTTGCAGTCTCACACGCTCTGAAGATTAAAGGCCTAATTTATTTCCTTCTTCCACTTACCCATCCACAGGTAGAGATGACTCCCACACTTTTCCTTTCAGTTTCTGTTGAACAAATATCAAGACAAGACAAAACATGCTCTCTAAGTGCTGTTTGACAAAACAAATGTTAAATATGAACTAGAATTTGGTTTGCCAGCATTTTATACTAAGTACTTCAATAATGATCCCATTGTATTATATAAGGTAAATGTAGACCCCTGCTTGCATCTAAACTTGTATTTCAAATTAAAGAAAATTCATTAAATCACAGTGTCAAGCTATAGAAACAGTGTCATCTATAAAAATAGAGCAGACATGCAAACACCTATTTAGTTTCTAGCTGAGATTTTGAAAATGAGTTCAGAATAAACAAAATAGTCAGATTTCTATTATATTTTAAGAAACATAGAAACACTTTTGCTTTGAGAGCATTTTTCCCCTATTATCTACGTAGATTCTTTCACTTCAGTTCACTTCTATGGGGCCTTTACATTCTGTATTTATAACTATGAATAAATAAACTCCATATTCTCAGGGTATAGCAAATCATTTGCTAGATCTTCTTTTCCAATGGTAGTATTATTTTCTGATTAATGCCAGTTAATAGCACATGCCCCTCCATAGATAAAGAAATAGAAGCAGTTACAAGCATGACATAAAAACACAATTTCCTTCCTATTCGTGCTTGCTGATGCTCAGGTATTGTTAGTATTGATGCATAAACTGTGTGCTGCATTTCATCCATACAAAAATGAAACAATTTCTTAACATTCCTGGAGTCAACCAACAGCAACTTAGAGAGCCGCACACATTTTCATATCATATCAGTGTTTAGGCATCTAAGTTATGCCTTCAGTTTCTCAGCTTTTCGTAGCTGAATATGTGAATCTTGCTGTTTGCCTTTGATTTTTTCACTGGATATCTTTGCACAGAAACCGTGTCTGGGTGCCAGTCAGGATACCTATATTGCTAGAATAAATGTCACGGCATGGGTTAGCACTGTGAGGATTTATATGTAGCACCCAGTATCTCATGGTATAGAATAGCTGAGATATTTTTTATTCTCTATCCGGTTTCAGCTAGGTATATATGTATAAAGACAGAGTATTCAAGCAGGGTGTCCAGCATGTCTGGGAAACTCGGTCCCGAATGGCATTTTGCCTTATCATAAGCAGCAGCCTTGTCCTACTTTTTCCATTTTCTGGATTTAAAAGGTTTGAACTATTACCAAATTGAATATGCATATCTATTTATTAAATAATAATTTATAAGAAATGAGAAATCAATAGCAAATAAAAGACAAAAACTCAAAAAGACGAAACATTAGTCAAAACCAAAAACTGTACTGAAAGCCCAAATTATTTTTTTACAAAAATCAAAACACAGAATCAAAATATAGCCCCATTGAACGAAACCAAAACACTGATTCAAAGTAATATGAAACAATGTAATTTTCTTATTTACATTCACTTTTACGGCATCCAGGGCTTCAAGTTTTACTCTGCAACCAGGAAGATGAAAACTTTTAAAAAGAAAGTTGAACACATGATGAAGAGGCACCTAAAAAAATCCCACAAAAAATTCTGTATTTGCTAATATGTGGAATCACATAATGAGATAGCACACTACACAAGGCTGAAATTCAATTCTACTTAGCAACAATTCATAACTGATGAACAGTTAGTTTTCAATTTTCAAAATGATGAACTGAGAATATAGTGAATTTGGAGAAAAGCCCTAAGTAAGCTCATATAGCAACTTCCATTTATTTCAAGGAAGTAGATAAATTAGAGATTACTGTGTGAAAGAAGATGTAGGAACATCTAACATGTAAATCTAACGTGTGGGAAATTAAAATAGATAATTTGAAAATTTAGTATTGAAAATCTTGAGAAGCATAGAATTGTTTACAATAAAATATTTAAGGATTTCAATAAACAAGATCAAGATTCCAGAAAAAGTAATGACATCAACAAGAAGGGCTAAGCAATGGAGATAATGAATACACTTTGTTAATGTAATGAAAGATGACAAAAGTAAAAGGACTATAATAGATAATTTGGTTTACTGACTTTTAAGGTCAGGAGCTTGTTTTTAACCTCCATGCTTGCAATTAATTGTATCACTTATTTGTTCTGCTGAATACTTCTTGTAAAACAATGGGGAAAGAGACACTGGCTTTGAACTCAAGCAGAGTATCACACCAGAATGTGGAAAAAAAAAAAAAAGGCTGTGTCTAAAAGTCAAAACATTTGAATTAACAAGACAAAAAATACATTTAACTATTTGAATATTAACTTCATTACAAAAATGTATACATGTGAAAAGAAAAAAATCACTAGCACTTTCTGGGCTATAATTATATTAAGTAGAACACTATGATGTCTGATGTTTTTAAATCTAAGCATAAATGTACATATTCACATTTCCCAAATATACTCTACTTTAGGATTTGTTTTCCCAAAAAACTACAGTATGATCATTTGAAAAAAATCCAGATTTCTGTTGTTGTTGTTGTGTTTTCTTTTTTCAGAGAAGAGCAGTAGAGATTAACATCCTAGTGGATTCAAAAGTCTGTGTTTGTTGTTAATTTTTATTATATCTATTTGTGTTAGAGACCCATAAATGCTGTCATTCTGGATCATTTGATGCATCTAGCTCAGTCTATTTGCCTGTGTTAGTTGAAAACAGATGTTATTACATGTTGTAACAGATGTTGTATTTACTGTAAATTACAAGTGGTACTGAAGAAATCATAAAAACAGAAAGAGAAGGTAGAACCACCTTTCACAAAGATAACTTCTTGAGATAGGTCTGAACAACAGCAGATGGCAATAAGGACTTTTAGCTCTCTGTCATGGATGTCTTTACAGCTCTGTTGCTCAATTCTGGTCTGACATTCTAATCTTATTTTCGTATCTGGTCACCTCTGCTGTTTAAATCATGTTCTGTAGTGGGGGATTTTCGACAGGATCTTCCTATCTCATTGTTGCACTACCTTCTTACCAGAATCAAGGACTTACAAATGTAAACAAACTCACTGCAAAGTCCAGTTAATTAAGTGTTGGGCTGGGGTTTGGGTGTTTGGGGGATTTTGTTGTTGTTTTCTTTGTTCCTTTCATATGTATAATAAAAATAATACATAACACAAATACATATAACACAAATAATCAAATGCCGTTTAAAAAAAAAAATCTGTAATTAATTGGGAAATTTCTGGAAGACAGATTTCAACAGAGTTTTCCAAAGAGCTGTCTCCTCATTTCTCCTTTCCCCTCAAATCAGCATATTGGAAGTATGCATTTGTACTGTAGTAATGAGGAGTTAATTTACAGCTTCTTCATTCCTTATTTGGAGAAATCCATATGAAGAAGGGAAACTATTTTTGCTCTAGGAACATATGGAAAGAAACAGGGGAATTCACTTCTTACATTATCCATAATCTTCAAAATCAGAATAAGGACAAAGATATTAAAGATGAACTAACTGAACACCTTGTATTTTTTAAAAGTATGGATAAATATCACCACATTTCTCCCACTGTTCTAGTTCTCCTTATTATTATGATTTCATCTATAGCATTCTTTTTCTCTTCTGTTGTCTATGAAAGTTGATTCCTCAGTTTGATAGAGCATAAGGTCTTAGGTTGTAATTCACTGTAATCCATTGTCAGTATCAGTTTGACTACACCCTCTTCTATTCTGCAAGGAATTTGTTTTTATCTTTAGTCTTGCATTTGTTGGATCAAGTTGCTAGCTACCATAAGGTGTCAAAGTCTACTAAAATTATGATACTGATAAATCTGTCTCCTGTTTACTGGCCAGAAAAAGCTATTGAGAAGAGTCAATGTTACATTAAATATTTTGCTTAGATACTGGGCTGCGGAAAAAGACAGAGTAGAGCAGAGTAGTGCAACTTGTGTTTTTTGTTCCCCTTTTGGTAAAGCACTATCTTAAAATGGTTTAGATTACAATTTTTTTTTTTAATTAATAATTTGTACATATTGTACAAGCTCATTATTTCAATATTGCTTATGCTTCTGATTCAGTGAGTCTGAGCCTCACGTTCTCATTTTAGAGGTCCTAGAAAACTTCTTCCCCATTGTGACAAAAATTTTTTGTAACCTTTTTGTGGCACCCTTTTTGTAGGTGCCACAATGGCATAGGTACACTGCAACCCCCAAAATATCCAATTCATCCAATATAAAATTCAAGACTTTTGTTCAGATTAATTTTAAGCTATTGATACTGCTTGTCTGCTGACCAGATAAGATTACTGCAGGGAAGTTGACTGGTGTAACTGACCAAAGCTGAAATTGTTTTGTACAAATAAAAAGTATGCGTAATTTCCTGTGCTGCAGTCAACAGAGAAAAATGATACACATCTAAGGAAACATTTCTCTGTCTAACATAAGTATCACTGCAGTGTTTTTGTCATGAATATCAGTTGACCAATAATATAGGTATATATTTGCATTATGAAAATAAATTTGTATGGCTTTTTTTGTTTTGACATTACATCAAAATATCATTTTCAGTCTTAGAAGTTGAAAGACACAATAAAGCATGCTGCTAATATCAGTTTGCAAATAGAGCTATACAATAAATATTTTAATTACATTTCTGAAATTCATACTAACAAAGTAAAATACTATGGTCAAAATGCTGCTTATATTTCTGATTTGTTCTTATCTGAGCACATAGGGAGGCAATGAGTGTATTAAAACCCCGGCAGGAGCAATTAGGGCATTTATCATCTTGCAAAATACTGGTGCTCAGCAGTTTTAGGGGAAATACAAAAAGTGCTTTGCAAGTGCATCCACAGGGCACTATGCTGCAGCATGGTGCTTTGATACCTAAAGTAACTTTGTTTGTGTACCAGAAACATTTTCATTATGCTTGGGCTAATTATAGCTGAGAAGTCTTCTTGAGGGAAGAACCTAGAGAGTGATGCAGATGGAAAAAGAGATGCTGGAATAAAACAAAATGAGAAAATATTTTGAAGATATGCAGAGAAAGTATACATTTGAGGCTTTTCTTAAAATCTTTTCATTAAAACACTTTTTATCTTACAGGACGGAACAAGATTTGCTCATTTTGATGATTTTTTTTTCTCTTAAAAAAAAAAAAAAGTAAGCTAAGATATTTCTTGGACAATCAGCATTTCATCAGAGCTAAAAATAGAGATTATAATATTGTTTGCTCATGTAGGGAAATGGTGCAGCTGAGGTCAAAAATAGCTTTACCACTGCTCCAAAAGGAAAATGACTAAGCTTAATTAATGTGTAATTCTACAAAAAAAAATTAAACATATATCTAGCAGTCATAACTGTTATGTCTCTTAATGATTACAATAAATTCTTAGAGCAGAATGGGATATTTTAATTGTTTCTCTTAATAAAATTTCTTTTTTACCTCTTAATTTGTCTTATATTTGTTTCATTCCAATCATAACGTTAGGTCAAAGTATGACAAATTATTTGGCATATCAACCAAATTACTTTGCATATTTTTAATTTTTAGTGTATCATTCCATGGCAAAAATTTCGATTTCTTCACTATTCAATGTCTATTTTTTTTTTTCATTTTAATAAATCTGAGGTCATTTTCCATTGATTGAACTTAACATTACTGACAGACTTTTTATTGTAAAAATGACCAATCAACTAAGTGAAACTGTAAAAGATTGTTTATTTTCAAAACTGTAAGATCTTAATTTTTACACACACACACCTACCTGTACAACACTAGTAATTCAACACTACTTGCTTCAATTTTTAACATGTCAGTTAAGATTAAGAGTTATATGTTGTGCAAGTCTCTAACTTCACAGTCAAACTCTTGTGTAGCATAAGCAAACTAGAATTTTGAATTTGTACACTAACTTCATTCACACACTTTCTTTCATTTAAGGAAATCTATCACTTAAATTATATGCAGTTAATTTATCCTAAATAAAAAAGATGAAGATAGCAAATGCTAACCCAAATTGATTTGGTTTTTTTTGTTTTTTTTTTAATCCTAATGTAGTGGCTTCTGAACATTGAAATAATGTGAAACAATGCTTTTTGTTTATGTCCCTTAAGAAACAAAGAGCTTTTATAAACTAAACTCATTTAACAGCTCTATTGATGATGGAAGTAAAACTGAGAAAAGTACACCACAAGCTTTCATGAAAACTCTTTTTTTCCCTTGGGTTTAATGAACAAGGACTAATCAAACAGATTTTTTTTAATCAGTAGACTACATATGATTAAATGGATTTATATGGATTAAATGCAAGGAGAAGATCCACTGAATAAGCAGAGTCTATTTCTACAAGCATAGTTTACACTATAAAAACACTTGATCAACTTAAATCCTATTGTAATGCGAAGAACTCCTTAACTAATTTATTTCATTAGAAAAAACTGGGATGTCTCTCATTGTCTTTACAGATACACACAACATTTAAAAGCAAAAGTTAAGTTTATGTTAAAAAGATATTACTTCCCAGAGAATCTGAAGGAGTGTCTTAATGCAAAACTGTTAGTACATTTGAATAAACATAGGGTTTTTTAAAATTAATTCCTATTGTAATTTAATAAAAGGTTATGTGTCCTCTAAAAATGAAAGTTTTGATTCCCGTATTTTTAATTTCCCAATAGTATTTGTCAGATCCTCCAGAACAGCATTTATTAATTACATTTTTATATCTATATTTTCATTCACTCATTACATTCATATTTATAATTGTTTCTATATTTTGCTATCTTCAGATAAATATAGGAGACTTTAAAAAGTGTGAATTTATTTTGTTTTGAAAAACCAGTACTATTTTTTTTTCAAATTTATTCTGTTAATCAACACTGTATACCAAGGGCATGAAAGTGACTTGTAGTATATGAAAGCTCATCAAATGTGGCATTTGTTTTGCTGTAATTCAATATTTTAAGTTGAATGCTAAATTTTAGGCCAGCTCTTGAACACTCTATATTCAGTGAAGATAAATCTCTGTGAAAGAATCCAGATTAGCTTCGAAGTAGTTGCAGACAGTATTGCAAAAACATAGCTGAGATATGCACAACTGGAAAAGATTTAAGAAGCTGACAAAAAGGTGATGGAATTTGTCTAAATGTAGTTGAAAACACATCTTTATTTGCATCTGATATGTATGTACCTATCTGCACAAGCAGACTGCATGTCTAAAGTATGTGTCACAGATGGTGGTCAAACTAATTAATCAAAGGTGCTGACACAGAACCATTTTTTCTTCTTTTTCCCCACTCTGCTACTACTCTGCTACTGACCACATCACTTTTATCCAAGTCTCCATTTCTGGAAGAAATTGAATTTTCTTTCCTACTGATGCAATATGAATGTAGAATAGGAGATCAGGGAATGGTTGGTTTTGCTGTCAGTGCAGTGACAGCATCTATTATATTACCACACTTCTAAACCTCTCAGTAGCCTCCCTACCACTTTAAGCAGCAGACAAAACCACAACGAATAATCACAAAATCCAGTGATGTTATCTGCTCTGTACTTACTGTGCACTATGGACTAGTCAGAAATACCTTCCAAGCAACAGAGCACTCTCCATCAGTCAGGTGAACTGACTGACACACACATCTTCTTGCTAGTAACATGTAGTGAAAACCACCATTAGAATAATGGAAATATTTTTTGTTCATTGCTTGCAGACATCTAAAGTTAGAGGCAAGCAATTTGGAAAATCCTCTTAAGAAATGACCTATCATTTTTCTGGAACCAGTGTATTCAACCTAGCTTGCAATTGTTGAAAATTCTCACAGGTTACTGACCTGACAAAGGATTTTAATCAATGTGCTCATTGATCTCACCAAGCACCACCAGTCTCACTGACACAAAGCTACCAAGAAAAATAAAATCTTGGCCAAATATTCTACAGTAGACTAGGGCAGGTTGAATGCTTATGACATCATTACCTTTTTTATTGGTGGATATATGCATCAATACATACGTTTATTTTTGTATAGTATTTTCAGCACAGTCTCACAATGAAGAGTACAGTCACTGTGCTCTTCACTATATATAAATGAACAGCCATATACTTGAATTCAGTGACTTTTCTCATGTCTGCACACAGCTAGCCTGCCCAGATAATGTTGGGAAAAAAACCCAACTTTATTTTCCGGTGATAAAGTAAGTGGTTTGAGCTAAAGCTACATTAAAAGGAGAAAAAAAAAATACCTGGTTTGTTCCTACCTTGACTAATGTCTTAAGTTTATTTTAAATGAGTATGCATATCCTTCTCATCTATATTTTTTTCACAGTTCCTCACCTCAGAAGAAGAGATGGTTGCTCCACAGAGTTTTTTAAGAACTGAGGATGGCACTGGAGAGGAAAAGACTGAATGTCTGCCGAAGCATTAAATAAAGGCAGGGAGCTTTATGATGGAGAGCAGGCTGGAGATCTTCATTCTCCCTTGGGATGAGGACACACCGAGTGTACCAGATCCAGATACACTCCTAATGAGGGGTTGTCAAAGGATGTATTTGATGTGTAACTCTCACTGTTGATAGAGATGCTGACAGTAAATGGAAGTATAATGTTTATGACTATACATTGTCTATGAACACTTATTTCTCAAGCATCTCAGTCCAACGTGCATCCCAAATATTCAGGACTCAGACTGGACAGCAATGTTTGGTCAAAAAAGCTGCCAAATGCTACAAAAAACATTAGCATCAGCTCCTCTGAGGTATTACTTTGATCCTGGTGTCATGGTGGTCCTTTACACACTGACTTATTTCAGAGTCAAAGGCCAGCAGATGGAGCAGAAGACCCAAAGAACAATTTATCATCAGTACTTCAGATTCTGGGAACAGCCAAAGGTATAAATTTCTTCAGTACAAATATAAAGAGTTTACTGATATTATTCTGAAGAGCATTTCTAATAATATCAACAGGTATTACTATAACATTCAAAAGGTCCCACTGAGCCTTGGTATTCAACTCACACTCTCACATGAACATAAGCCTCTCAAATTCCCAGTTTTTTCACCACTCATAATTTTCTCTTCATTACACAATAATTCCCTCTTCCATACTAATTCTCTCTTTCCCTTAGCCTATTAACATATTCCCAAAACCCTGCAGTACATATGTTGCCCAAGACCTTCCATCTACCATGGTCATCCTTTTCCACTCCTTCATTGTTAATCTTCATTCTCTAATTAATCTAGGAGACAGGTGGCTGTATTAAGCATTTGGGTTAGCTACCCCAGGTATAGAAATCCCTAAAAGATAGCCATCTCTATATAACCACATGCATTTCACTAACTGCTCTTACACAACTGTGAAGGTATATGACGTAATTATTTGCATTAATGTGCCAGGATTCATTCCTACAGAACAGCTGAAAAACTCCCCCATCAAGTGTGGAGAGGGGATTATCGGGAAGGGTACAACAGCCACTTTGCTTTCTCCTGGCATGTTCATTTATTTAGCCTCAATAAAGCACTGTGAGGCTTGAAACTATGCTCTTAGTAATTCTGAATGTTTGCAAAGCAAAACAAGAAGGATCTGCTTCTTGCATGGATGCCAAGGGAACAGAAGACAAGAATTACATCTATCAGTACCTGGAAAGGCTGAAGTATGGACTGACTTATCGAACATTTATAAAAACCATGTTAGAGCACAACTTCATCCTGGAGAGATCCTGTCCCAATCACTCTCAACTTTTTCTCTCCCCTCTTTTCAGAGTCTGTTCTCAAGCATCTTTTTCTTACTTTCCAAATTCCTCCTTACCATGCTCACACCTGGGCTTTTCCCCTCCCCTCACAATATTTTGAGACCCAGTTTGGTCTGAAGTAAATCCTGTGGCTTCTCTTATTTTCCAGCTGATCAGTGTTTGTCACGCTAGCTCCCTCTAGACTGTGTAGTACACAGGTAAGATACTTTTCTCTTAGGGATTGAGACAAGGAAAGGCAGTGAATAAATTGAAACAGTAAACAGAGAGAGTTTCAACAGCCAAGAAAGTAAGATTATGAGACAGAGGACAGAACAGCTGAAGATGAAGCAGCTTTATCTTCAGTCTCTCTCCCCAGCAATGTCTGCTTCCTACAGCTGAGTCTGGATCACAGTACACAGAAACATTTCTCCAAACTATTTCATAGTAGCCCAACATCTTATGGAGAATATTTCCAGTTCCTTATTGGCGTTCTCGAGAAACCTAAGGCACACCTTGCAGAAAAACTTGTCTGTGTAAAAAAAACACAGCAGCAAAGGCTTTTGGACAGCTTGAGAAAGACAGAGAGATGTAAGGGTCCTCCTGCCTGTACCCAGCCACTCCAGCCTCAGTGCACAAAACCTGAGCTGCAGAGGACAGAGGTTATAAACATTCCTTCTTTTCATGCTGCTTCAGCTCTTAAAATTTCCATCTCTCGGCAGATACTGAAAAATACTCACAAGTTAGAAACTTCTATACCTCAAATGAAACTAACATATAAAGGAGAACATTTTTACAAGTGAAATGAATAGTTAGAGTCTGTGCAAACACTGATACCCAGATAGGATAACATCATAAACACTGGGAAATAAAATTAATGGTTGAATGATAGCAGTACTATGCTCCCAAGAATAATAATCAGATATAGATGTTTAACTGCCTGTGACTGAAGACTCCTGTATCTTGTTATAACTCACCTCCCTACAGAGTACATGCCTCCTTCTAAATATAAATATTTGAAATTATGATTCATATGTATTTGAGTATGATAAAATGAGCAGGAATTTTAAAGACTTGATTTAAAAACAAATGCTATGACTGAAAAGGATAATCTAATCCCAAAAACAAAGAAGCCTCTTTGCATCGTTACGTTGGTTGTTTGGGCAATTTTACATGGTGTTTTTGAAACTGTATGTGGAACAGCAAGAACTAGCTCTGAAGAAATCAGTAATTCCAAAATGTTTCGCTTTAGTTGAGTCATTTTTTTAACTGGTTCGTGTATTAGCAGTGGTAAGTAAATATAAAAACGTATTGGGGAATTGTGTGTCCTGTTTTCTCCTTTCTTACTAAAATCTACTAAATCTGTCCCGTCTGTTACAGATAAATAGCTTGTAATACTTTGAAATAATAACACTTTTTTTTAAGGGAAATCTTTAAAGTTGGGAGTAAAATACCAAACTCGAGCACCTTCTGTTGGTCTATTTGTATTTTTTAGAAATAAAAGACCCTAAAAGCACCAAAAAGAATGTTACAAATTCTCTTTAATAATACTCACTCTAATGAGCGTAAGGACAAGGAGCTGATCACTACTGTACATCTCGCTAGATAATGCTGTTTGTTTAACAGACTTTCAAAAGTTTTATTTTTCCTTCAGGTAATTTTTATTTTCTTTTTAGAGGTAGCTTGATAAAGTAGCTAATTCCTAAGATTTCTCAGTACTGTGTACTGCATAACATACATGTTACCTGTGATCTTGACTGATGTATAAAGGATACTGATTTATTCCATATTCTTTTGATCAATTTAAACAGAACTAACTGGCCTTTGGTAAGGTGCTAGTCTTAGGTTTGAACGTGCTAACTTCTGTACCTTATTACATCTGATTCCTAATCTGTTACACAGGAATAGTAATTGCCATATCGCACTACTGTGAAGCTAAATATTATTATGTGATTTTCTCACCTACTTTAGCAAAGAAAAATAAGATGGACAGTGATTTATAAAGGACAATAGGTAAGTTCACACATGTTAAAGGACAGTGACCTTAGGGCCTTAATTTCTCAGTGTTTTTTTCAAGATACAGAATAGTATTTACTATTTTCAAAATTTTCCCTTTGAGAGAATTTAGAGTTGTGTCACTTTTTCCTCTTTAGAAAAGCTGTTCTCAGTCTAGTGTATTCTACTCCAAAGTTACATTTAAGTGAAGTTATCTGTAGAAGAAACCACTAGAGCTATGAAACATGAAACACGAAACAGTGACTTGTGTTGTCATGGATGACCAGCACACACAATGGCTTTATGAAGACCATTCCACTGCTTTCAGTAGGAAACAGATTGGATTCTATGAACCTAACCATTTGAATCAGTGAAGTAATACATTTTCTTCATCAGTAGCCTATTTCTTCTAGGTGTGGGGAGAACACAAGACTTAGGTCCTGACTGCAGTATCCTTTTTAAATAAAGCCGCTGAAAATGTCCAAATGAATAAAGTCACTGAAATAAAAAACAGTCTAGTCTTCTTCCTCACTTATGCTTTTATTGGCTCTTTTCTGCCAGTGGAAAGTTTGGTATGCTGTGATGTTACTTTCTCTATCACTTAATTTACTCTAGATTCTGCGGAGAATGCCTGCCCAGCTTTGCAAAAGCCATTTGGAATCTTTGGATATAAGACAAGAGTTGAAACTTTACCTGTTCAATCAGTGGGACTACTGCCACTAACTTTGGCAAGGCATGGAGTTCATCCAAAGCAGCAAGAACAAAAACATCCTTCTATTTGCATCCTTGCAACTATCTTTTGTTGGCCTTTTTGCCAGATGTTAGAGGACTACAGAGAAAAAAAAATAATAAAAAATACAAATGGTTTTGTGGGTGTGGGTAGGTAAACAGTGCTAAAAGGTGCAAGAAAGGGGCCTCAGATACAAGGAAGAACAACTTCTGTATTACTAAAATAAAATGTAAAACCAATTGCATTTTCCACATCTGTGGTTCTAAAAAGCAGCTATGGCTCTGAAAAGGTCATTTATCAAACATAGAATTGTAAAATATATTTTGTGTACATCAGTAAATATGTATCTAAGAGAAGAATCAAACCCAAACTACAAGGTGTGGATGAGAAAAACCTTACAATCTACTTATGTGAAGTTTGACATAACATATGAATACTAAAGAAACCCCCAAACATCACTCTGGTTTATCACATTCCAAAGGTTCAAGCACAGCAAAGCCATCTAAAAGATACTGTTGTAGCTTTATTGAAATGCATTTATGAGCATAGGAACCACTGGTGTCCTATTCTGAAAAGCTACAAAGCAACACAAACTGAGAACAGGCAAACATTTTCTGACATGCGCTGAAGGTTACTAGAATAATTTATAAAAACAACTATGCTACTGTCTGCAGAAATCACTGGACAACAACATAATACGACAGCAAGCAAACCCTCGAAGTGCATAAGAAATGGGAAATTCAGGCTACAGTTTTTCTGGTGTTTTATTCAAAAGGCAAAGCGATTTTTCTGTTTATAATAAGACAAAGAATTGTAGATCTGTAAATGCTGATCTATAAAATATCACTGCTGTGCAAAACAATGTCATATAATATCAGTAACTAAAGGCACTTCCACCTTTTAAAATACAGGATTGATCTAGTCTGTAAAATAAGCATCTATGTAATGGAAACGTATGTTGATCTCCAACTATCATTTTCTATCACAGTCCAGAAAACTAAGGCTAAGTAAAGGATAAACCGGGGCCATAGGAAAACCTAGTCACACACTTGCCCCCTCATGTACACAGCTTTGTGACGCTGAACACCCATCGGTGCCACAAGTCCTGGCACTTTCTGCCGACCCGGCCGCGGATCCCCGCGGGCCCTCGGGGCAGCCGCAGCCGACGGTGACTCCGAGCGGGACTCAGCTCCCGGGGCTCGGCCTCAGAGAACCTGCCCAAGACGGCAAGTGACACCGGCCAGAGCCCAGCGCAGCCCCCGGGATCCGCACCTGGGGTCGGTCTGTCGCGGCTGGGACGCCTCAGAGAGACCGCCGGCCCAGGATGCTGCTGATGCTGCTCGCCTTCCCACACCTCTCCCACTAGCACCCTCCCGAGTCGGGTTTCCTATCCTTCCTTTCCGCCAGACCCAAGCGCAGTTTTCTCCGGACAAGTGCAGCCACATGCAGCACCACTCCCTCCACCCCAGAGATCCGCGTGGGGCCGGGGACGCGGCTGGGGCGGGACGGGCGCGGCGCTCCCGCTTGCCCAACCGC
>VXBR01009869.1:371533-443926 GCA_013400215.1 Cisticola juncidis | reverse complement strand
GAAGGATAACTCATAAGACTTGAGGATGGAAACATTCTTTTTATAGGCATATTAACTAAGTTTGTAGATAACAAAACCTTTTGTTAGATAAAAAGGCAGTTGTTTGAGGTGTGTGCCTGTTCCTTGTTACTCCTCTTGCCAATGTAGATGTCTGTATGTAGACAAGCTATCTCCTGGCTCTCTCCTAAGTATTCAGTGCAAAATTGTTTTAACTATTTCTATGGCAAAAGACAACTGAAAATCAGATATGGACCATTTCACCCACTTACTCTGTCATCTCAAGGCTGTCTGTATTTTAAAGCCACAAAGAATTTGCAGCTTGTTTACACACTAAAGAACACACATTTTAATGCTGTTAACTGATTTTCTGACTAAGAGTAAACTACTGCTTCAAGCTGATGGTTAAATCTGCCCTTCTGAACTGCTTTTAGCTAATCCTCCAAGGCTTTAATGAGATTTGGGTTCAATGAGAATTGTCATATCAAATGGGACCTTTAACTTTCATCTGAGAAGAAATCCCAGTCATGGGTAGTTTCTGACTTGTTAACAAATCTCCAGTGTACTCAAAAAGCTGCTAACATTTCAGGATATTAAGTAGAACCACAGAAGAGAAAAAATTATATAAAGGAATTAATTGCTCATC
This sequence comes from Cisticola juncidis, assembly GCA_013400215.1. Taxonomy (NCBI): domain Eukaryota; kingdom Metazoa; phylum Chordata; class Aves; order Passeriformes; family Cisticolidae; genus Cisticola; species Cisticola juncidis. The sequence continues at coordinate 443,283 of VXBR01009869.1, read as the reverse complement.
CAAGAATGGAATATAACTTCTATGGAGCTTCTATAATGGAATGACTGGCTCCAACACTGATCTGTCCTGTTTCTTGTTTCTGTATTTTCAGGTCAGCATATCCCATATCACTTCTCTTGAGAAAAGCTACTTCTTTTAATTGTAATTAATCTCCCATATACTTAATAAATATTCCATTCCTGGAGCTATCCCTCAGTCATCTGTATAAATTTATCTCCCAAATTTGCGGCAGCTGATTATCCTGAGCGAGTCTCTAACTAAGGACTTTGTTCTGCCTCCTCTTACCCTGAGGTAATACAGTATCTCTCACTCTCACACACTCTGAGGTTCACCTAAGGCTCCTATTAGTTCTTTGCATTGATTCATTTTTCAAACACTTCATATAGCTTTTTGATAAAGAAACAATTAACAAATCTGCATCAATAAGAAACAAAACAACAAACAAACAAAAAAAAAAATCAAAAAAACACAACCTGCCAACCAACCAACCCACAACAGAAAACTGTCACAACAGTAATTGTGACTACTGCAAAAAAAGTTTTGTTCTTAGGTACGTTTAGAGAATAATCCATAAATATATACATTTTGATGACTTTCTATAATTGAACTATGACAAGTTTAAATGGAGAGGACTAGAAACATAACATATTCTGTAAAGTTCAGGTTTTTTGAAACTCAGCTAACGTGTATGGTCAAGCACACTAATGGGAAGAGATGCTTTTTGAAGAAGAGGGCTAACTGAATCCTGGCATAGAACCTAGAAATAATAGGATACAGATTTGAGAAACCTATTTTTAAATTATCTGTGTTAAAATAAGGGGTTAAATAACAGCCCTTAAAGGGCAAGATGTCCACCTAGCAAGTAACAGAAATGGAAAACATACAAAGTATAGCACATCCTGTATTTATTTAAATAATGCAAAAAGACATTAAAAATTAATACATTCTGAGACTTAGTATATATTACCTTGATATATCACTGAAAAATGACTAAAAAGTGTTGAAAATCTCTGAAAAACTGATTTCTGGCAAAACAGACTAATTTTTAAACCTTTCCTGCACAGAGACTACTTGGGGAATTTCCTTTGAAGAAGCTGCCATTTGTTTATAGTATGTTTAGTGAATTCTTCATTTATTTCAGCAAAACCTGACACAGCATGAAGCATCATTTCCTACTAAACAACAATACAGAACTATCTATCTGTAATTGACAGTAAAATTCAGTCATCCATATTGAATTGTGATGATCATAAATGCCATTAAAAACTTGGTAATTTGTGTAGCTTCTAATCATATTTAATTGAAACATTAGAACAGTAAAACACTTTCCCTTTGCATTGAATGACACAAAAAGTCCAATTGATCTATTTAAGCCCATTTTCTCAAAACATGTTTTTAAAATACATTTTATCTGTGAGAGACTTAAACAGCTTGGTACCAGAGGCTTATTTGTACACTTGCACTATAAAATTTAAATCAATTTGCATAATCAAGTTCTACCAAGTGTTTGCCACCAGGATGAATTATGTCTTTTCTTTTAATTTACCCTTGAGCTATTGTGAGGAGTAAAGTAAACACAGTAGTGCTAGATAAAATTTAGAGTTCTTACTATTCCACTGAATTAGGAATGACCATAAATACAGCTTAAAAAGTCACATTTACTTAGTGCAAATATGTACCCTAAATGTACAAACACTTGTGATTTTCACGTGAAGAGTGTCTTGTAGCCAGCATTTAAGTAGCTTTGCCATGCCTAGCCCTAATCTGTTCTCACAGCATGATTAGTATCAGACATTCCATGAAAAACCTGTGATAAATCTCAGATAAATCCCATTCAATTACTACTTTAGATACTTTAATCACTTTGTCCTATTTTGAATCTTAATAAATTCTTAGTTTTATTTCAGTACTGATTGCCCAAATGTTTTGATATATGTCTCCTAAAACTATGTATCCTGATAAGGTTACATAGTCTATCCTAAGTTTCGGTAATAAATAAAAGAAATGAAAGGTTAAGTTAGTATTGCTATGCTCATCAACAACAGTTTCATGCAGGGTACTCTAACCAAACATTTTTTGAGAGAGATGAAACTCAAGACATTTTGGGCCCCTTCTTGCCCACACAGATTATTCAAATAACCTACCCTGTCTCCTTTTTTTTCACCAGATAACTTTAAGCTAGATAATTATTTTACCTTTTATTTGCCTGCAATGTTGACACAGAGAGCAGAAATATTCCTGATGAAAATTAGTACTACCCACTGCAGTAAAAAGCATGTAAAATGTCATCTCTTTCCCAAGGAACCACCACAGGCAGTAGGAAATTATGCTTATTGTTACTGGCCATGAAACAGAGTGATTAGTCATGAACCAAGAGGAAGAGGGCTAAGTGTATCAGCTCTTCAGTTATTGAATGTAAAAACAAAAAAAAAACAAACAAAAATTATCTTCACAAAAGACAAAAAACAAGGCAAAAAAAAAAAAAAGCAGATTTTCTGATGAGGGAAGTTTCAAAAACTAAATGCAGCATGATAGAATAGTAGAAATCAAATTCAGTAAGCCTAAAGTAAAATGTAAAGTGAGAGCAGAAACCTTGACATTACATTTCAAGAAATACATTTCAAAAGATCAACCTTTTCTTATAAATTTATGACAAAACAGCAAAATAAATACATGAGCTGGAAAAAGCTATAAGATAGTAAGGTTCAAAATATCAGAGATAGAGTTTCCAACCTTCCTGAAATGTTTACTGAAAACATTAACAATTCTGTATGAATTTTGTTAGTGCACTTTTCATTTCTCTATTAATAGCAGGGGAAAATGAATTTTTACAGCTTATCATTTGTTATTTATTACCCTGTAAATCATAAAAACTCTAAGAGGAAAGGTTTTCTAATTGTGAAGTACAGTAAGCTGATGTTTTTAAAGGAAAAACATTCAAAAACTTTGCTGGCAACATAAATCAAGGTGTAAATCTTTAGCTACTGAGTAATGTGAACCATGTCTAAACTGCAGGATGTATTCTCTAGAAGTAAGATTAAATCTAAGCTAGTCACAGAGAGAGAATGAGCAATATTTTCTGGAAGATAATCCATTTCATTTCTTGTACTTAATATCAAAAAATCTCAAGCGAGTAATCCAGTATCAACTATACCAAAACACTTTGTCAGTGGACTTACATGTACCAACATCTAGCTGAGCTGAGTAAAATTCAAACTTAAAGAGTATATCAAGCTAAAGATTTCACTGCAAAATTAAAATAATTTCCTATTGTGTTGGAAAAGCCTGAACAGAAACGTGAATATGCAGGAAACTCCATATTCTCTGCAAGCACCAATCCTCCTTCACACACATTTGTGTACATGAATGTCAAGTACCAAAATCCATTGACTTGTACTGTGATTTCACAAACAGAAAAACCTAACATCACCCATCACTGCTGATAGCACCACTGAAGACAGTATTCTCCTCATTCTGCAATCCTTTGCCTTCACACTTTTGTCTTGAACATCCCATTCCAGCTGTGACAGCATTTGTAGAGCTCCCCAAAACCTTCATCGATCTGGCTTACAATGCTCTCAGAAAATAAACAAAATCAACAAAGAACACAAAATAAACAGAACAAAACATTCCAAATGGCTGCCAGTTAACCAGTTCAGTATCATTTACTGGGTGGGTTTCATGTGCAGTGAGCCAAGGAGGATGGATGCCTCTTGCAACGGCAATGTTGAATGTTTGTGAAACTGCAGCGTTATATGTACGCTGACAAGCCACAGAGCTGACTCTTCTGGAAAGTATTGCTCTACTGCACAGGTATGGCATGGCAGTGCAGCATGTGCTAGCAGCCCCAGCTTCACTCACCACTTCCTACATAAATATACACAGTCCTTGAAACAGGAAAAGAATGATTCTGAAGAAAAATTATTTGAAGGTAAGTGAATGAATTTTAGAGAATTTTAACTGAAAAAAAGATGTTGCAGATAGTTTGGAAAAAAATAATATATATACCTATATTTGTACAAAACAACAACAACACCAAACTAGAAACAGTGCAAAGTAAGCAAGCTGAGTTTATTAATGTTGTAAATATATAGCTTTCAAAAATGATATGGATCCCTTGCAGATAAAGTGGGAAAACTGAAGGCTATGTAGTTTTCTCCACCCTCAACACATGAAAGCACTAATAATAATAATAGTAATAAATTTAGAATTAACTATGAGTTCGGTCACTGAAATTAAATTGCTGGTCAACCCTGGAACCATGTTTGGGATACAAAGATAAACAAAATATTAGAAACACATATTTTCCCCATCACTCAACAGTCCTTACATTTTATATAATTCCCATTCCTTTGCACTTCACATTCTGAAGTAATATTCCTCTTGTTGCTCTTGAGCTCTATTGATATAAATGAAAATTGTTTGATTAAGTAACCACTGATGTTCTGTCCTCAACTTCTAGTTTGGTCATTTTGGATTACAGCTGCATAAACAGGAAGTGTTTTAGAAAACTCAAACAATGCCTCTTGAAACAAAGCTGTCAGAATACATTTAAGTTAGCTGCTTTTGCAGTGCTCTAATACAAGGAGAAGGTTCAACATCCTCTCTCAAACACGAATTCAATTACATATTACATGACTTTTCAACAAAAGAATAATGATGTTTGGCACGGGCATTTTTTGAGAGGACTAGGACACTTCAGTTGAGTTCAGAAAGCCATTTCCAGCTGTTAACATGTAAGCATCCATTTGCTTTCTAGCCTCTACTGATGGCTTTAACTAGACCTCTGCTGTACATCACAGAACTTTAAACAACATCCTAGACACCCCCAAGTGGACACTTAAATGTAACAATCAGTCTCTCAATAGACTTTCAATCTTTAATTACAGAACAAAACCAGGTCTTGCCTAAACTACAAATGATTTCCAGCAGAGAATAGACTTTTTCAAAAAGTAAAAGATTTGTAGCTACCTTTACTAATATATTCCAGCACCAGTAGTAACCCTGAGATAAAATTCTTAAAAGAAAGATACTTGATGGTTTCTTTGAAATTAGTCTAGGAATTTTCTGTGATGTAAAAGCAGGACTACTACCAGAAAAATCTGATTTTTCTAACTTTAATTAGTTCTCTTGACTCTCATTGTCACTGTCACAATATAACAGCCACTTCAGTGGATTCATCTGAATGATTAAATCAACTCACCATGGAAATTAGAGAAGCCTAGAGACCAGTTCTGGAAGCAACATGCATAACAATTTTATTAACAGTATTGCAGGAACAAGTATTCAGAATATAAAGAAAGAAACCCATGCAATTATAGAAGCTGACATTTGTCTCATAGTGAAGCAGATGACTATGTTAAAAAAAACCCCACATTTGAGGAAGGCTTTATATGAAGGTAGGCCACTTCTACCTATTTGTTGTACTCTACTTTGCCTAAGTAGGCTTTTTTATAATTAGCCTTCCAAAAAACTACTTGCATTTCTTCTCTACATTCCTGCATCGTTAATTCAATTATCACCTTAAACTTGTGTCACATTAAAATGATGTTGCTAATGTAAAAGTATTAAATTAATGTATCTTGTAGTATCTTTGTCATTCAGCTCAGAAAGCTCCTGCATCATTTCACTAAAGCCCATGTTTGCTTTCTCATGAAGAAATTCTGTTCTAAACATATCTTCCAAGATATCTGGCTCTATTAATACATTTTCTACTTAAAATAAACCAAGCAAACTGTTTTGCTAACTCCTAGCCTTATTTTTGCTAAATCTTATTACAGACTGAGGAAACTATTTTTAGGCTTTTCAACCAATAACCTTACTTGCACAAACATGAAAGTTTAATATTGACAATATTCAAAGTGGTGGGTCAACCCCCAAGAAGGCTGTAAGAAGTTTCTCTTATAGTTAATAGAAGACAATAAAAACTATAAAAAGTTGGCAATTAGGGTCAAAATTAATGCAGATATCAATGTTTATAGCATTCTGACACAGACAAGCCAATAGCCAAACTATTTAACTAATAAGGAAGTGAAAAATTTGTCTTTTAAAGTATTCAGTTCATATAAACTTCCAGGTGCTAGTCAACATATATCCCAGCACTAGTGTCTCCCACACTGGTTCTTCTCACCCTGCATGATTCTCAGCAATAGGAACAACAATATATTGCATGAAGGCCTGGACAATAAAAGGAAAGTTAGGTGAGGTCTGGAGAATACCTGGAATATCATCAGCACCTGGAAAAGGTCATTAATTACAGTGATTTCAATTCCACAGAAGTATAATTTTCTCGGAAACAAAGGTCATAGTAATATCACTGACTCAACTGGGTTGGAAAAGACCTTTGAGATTACCAAGTCCAACCTATGATCTAACACCACGGTGTCAACTAGACTGTGGCACTGAGTCTATGTCCAGTATTTCCTTAAACACCTCCAGGAATGGTGACTACACCACCTCCCTGGGCAGCCCATTCCAGTGCCCAACCACCCTTTCTGTGAAGAACTTCTTCCTAATGTCCAACCTAAACTTCCCTTGGCACAGCTTAAGACTACATCCTCTTGTCCTATCACTGGTTGCCTGTGAGAAGAGACCCCCCAACTGGCTACAAACACCTTTCAGGCAGTTGTAGAGTGTGATCAGGTCACCCCTGAGTCTCCTTTTCTCCAGGCTAAACACCCCCAGCTCCCTCAGTCGTTCCTCACAGGTTTTGTGCTCCAAGTCCCTCTCCAGCCTCGTTGCCTCCTCTGGATGTGCTCAAGTGTCTCAATGTCCTTCCTAAACTGAGGGGCTGGAGCTGGACACAGCCCTCGAAGTGTGGCCCCAGCAGTGCTGAGTACAGGGGAAGAATGACCTCCCTGCTCCTGCTGGCCATTCCCCATCCAGGCCAGGATGTCTTGGCCTTCTTGGCCACCTGGGTACACTGCTGGCTCATGTTCAGCTGCTGTCCATCAGAACCCCCAGGCTCCTTTCTGTCTGGCTGCGGTCCAGCCACACTGTCCCCAGCCTGTAGCACTGCAGGGGGTTGTTGTGACCAAAATTTAGGATTCAGCACTTTGAGAAATAATAGGCAGCATCCTCCCTCACACTAGAACAGTTAGAGTTGAAAATTGCTTCATCATTGTCCAGGTTTCAACCTGCAAATGACAGAAACATAATGGGCTTTCTGCTCAATTTTTGGACTAAGCACATGATTCCCACCAAGCCCTTTTCCTAATAAAATAACTAACTCTGCAGGTTTCAGAGGAAGAGATGACTGAAAACGTTTTCCTTAGCAGATTCCTGTGAAAAGGTTCCTGAAAAGAAGGACGGCAGACAGAATGTATAGCAGCTGACCCAGGAGTTTGTTTTAATAGTTCAATATGAAAAAATCCAGTAAGGGTATAAAGAGGGAAGCTAAAGCATAGGAGCAAGAAATTAATATCTTCCATATATTACTAAAAAATCTAAGTTGTTAGAAACTGATTAAAGCCTTTTTCTAGAAACTGCTAATGTTTTATAAAATTGAGATTGATAATTCCCTTCTTCTATATGTAATTATGTGTGTTGGATCCTTCAAAGTATATATCTTCCAATGAAGGTTCAGAGACTAAGTCTAAGCAAGACCAAGGCCTCATCCCTACGTCTCTCTTAAATGAGGCATAAAATACAGATATTTATATACTCTTGCAAAAAAGAGAGGAGGAAACTCACAAAGGCATCAACTTTGAAACTATTCAAATGTTTAGAAGCTGCAGTCTAATAATCATAGAATAATCCTGAGTTGGAAGGGACCCACAAAGTTCAACTCCTGGCCCTGCACAGAACAGCCACAACAATCACATTACGTACATGAAGGTATTGTCCAAACGCTTCTTGAGCTCTGTCAGGCTGGTGCTGTGACCACTTCCCTGGGGAGCCTGTTCAGTGCCCAACCACCCTCTGAGTGAAGAACCTTTTCCTGATATCCAACCTAAACCCCCCCGACATTGTATGAATAAATGAGCTAGAGAAATACAGATCTTAGACAACAAAGCACATGAAATTGAGAGGTGAGTGAAAAGGCTTTATAAATTTAAACTCAAGAAACAAGATTACTGACCATGAAAACAAAACATAAAAATAGCTGTAGACAAGTTTCAAGACTCTATTTAGAGTCAAAACTGAAAACGGATGTCACTTGCAGAGTATTCTTCTCTTTATGCTGTTTTTTCTGAAACTGTCTGAAAACATGAAGCAGGAAACAGTGAAAACATGCAGGATGTCTGACCTTAAATATACACAGTGGGACCAACATAAGAAAATAGTGAAACACAAAAGAGGACAGTGTGTTATGAAAAACACAATGAAAGGTATGACAGGTCTCATCTGCTCAAATTCGAAGCCCACACTAGACATGTTACTTAAAAATTTTTTAAGTGTGGGACACTCTGCAGACAAAAATTGCTTAATATTCTATGAAATAATTTGAGGTGTCCCACGCCTGATGAGTAAAGAGTAAGCTAAGAATTTCCAGGGCATAAACTTTTATTAGCCTATTTTTGCATTTCTCATTCAAGTAAGGTTTTTGAAAAGTATGCATATAACAAATCTAGAGAGGCATGTATACTTTCCTCCCACCTGTTTAACATTCCTTTGTATAAAGCCAAGGCATAGCCTTATGAACTAATTACCAAGCCTTCTCTGTATACATCTTAAAAATCATTACCGTACGCAATGAAATCCTTAATAGAAACTCTGCATTTGGCTTACTCACAATTTATCACTGAGAAGCAAAACATGTAATGGAAAGGGTTTAGTCATTGCCTTTTAACATCAATACAGGTTCTATTCTCATACAGCTCCATTACTCTTTTTTCCCCTCATTTTACTATGCTTTCTCACCTTCCATTTTTATTGTCCATCTGCTTCTCCTTTCCCTTGCATAATTTCCCATCTTATTCATTTACAGTAACACAAGGCAGAAACCTATCTTCTTATAGGCCTCTACAAAGATATTAAGCCATTCCAGCAGGCAAAAGAAATCAATACTGCAGTAGACGTAGAATGCTCAAAATACAAAAATGAATGATCACAGAAATATTGACAAAAATGAAGAGTTGGCACAATAGTGAACCTCTGGAGCCTTGTTTCATTTTTCCTGTTTTTATTATAATATTATTTGGATTTATTTGGTTTATCAAGTCTACAGATACAAATGAACTGACTATTAATGCTGCAAAATTATTAATGGATCAACTTTTACAAAAATGCATGTAATCCATCTTTTCTTGATCTTCTCAGCTGTTACATCAGGAAGGAAAATATCACTATCTGGAAAAGGAAAATGGATGGATGGGGAAAAGGGGACAATATAAAAAAACTTCCATAGGAATGTTCAAGGTGATGTTGAATGTGGTGTTGAGCAGCCTGATCTAGTGGAAGGTGGTCCTGCCTATTGCAGTGATGTTGGAACTAGGTAATCTTTCAAGTCTCCTCCAGTCCAAAACTTTGTATGATTTTAGGATGATAATATAAGCTTGAAATAAAGCAAGAAAAAAATCATCTCACTCTGCTCCCTCACTTATCTGTTCTATATATGTTCCACAGATGGAACAGACCTGACCCATTGCACGCAACTCAAACCAATGTACCAATAAAACTAACTGAAGATTGTTCTTATGAAACGGAAACTTTTGCCAACCTGTTAACCTAATCAGCTAGTACTAAGTAGACTAAATACTTAATCATTAAAAGGTAACACAAAACCAGACGATCTGCACACCATTACAGTAAACTGGTATATATAGCTCAAATCTGTGCAAATATAATGCACAGTAAAATTGACCACAACAGACTAAAAGGTCACGTTGCAGTAATACTGTCAGATGAGGTCATCTGCTCTCTTTAAAATTTTCATTCCTTCTCTATAAATTAAATGAGGGCTTCAAGCATTTCTGATTCTACTCTCCCACTAATAATCTCTCATTAGGTTTAATTACTTGCATTCTACACAGTTACATTATTCCTGGAAACAGTCAAGCCTACTTAAAGTTACTGCTCTAAAAATGACTAGAAGCTATGATCCAGGAGAGATGCTTGTTTTTTCTTTACTACACACCAGCAATTCAAATGTTCTTTCCTTGTGTACCTTATTATGAAATAAATCAACAAGTCCCTTCAAGTTAATATGTTATTCTTACATTTTCATGATTTTTTCTGAAATGCTTAATCTATTTTACATATAACTGTCTTTGCAGAATTTGCATACAACTGCCTACATACAGCACACTCCTATTTTCTAACTAATAACAGAATTCATTATTTTGTTTTAAAAATTTATTCATGGTGCAATTACTATCCATCAGAATGACTTGCAGTTATTCACTGCAAGTTTGTCTGCATGTATGGCACTCTACACATAAAATTCATCATACTTAACTTCACCAGTCTGAAACATAGGTTTGTCTAGTCTAATCATCCAGATCCTCTATCCAATTTATCTGAACAGGCAAGCATGAAAATAAGACAATTCATTCCATCTATATCAGATGTCCTTTAAAATGGGATATGCTACTCTCTTGGGGTGCCTGCTTGCCCAGTTAATTATAAAGGAAGTCTAAGTGACTATACTCAATTAAAAATCTCATTTTAGACAGATACATTTAAATAAGACATAATCCAGCCATGACATGGCAACAGGGTTATTTCTGATAGTATTATTACATCACCCCTGCAAAATGACACAGACTAAGCAGAAAAAGGGTATTTGTTGTCAGCAGAGCAGAATTCAGACTAAAAGTGTCTGCACAGCACCTTTGGCTGTTTTGCTGTTCTTCTACAATGATCCAGCACTGCTACACTGGCAAGATTCCATTATTGTGATCTGGCCTAGAATGCAAGTATGAGAAATCTGAATCAATGATTTAATAAACATATTAGTTGAACATTAAAAAACTTCATAACTAAGTATGGTTGCTGAGATGCAAAAGAATCCTGATGGATATTAGTGCTAATTCTATGCATTCATGGTTTATACTCTTCTTTCAATAAGAATCAGAAGTATAATCCACAGCAAACATTAAGGAATATTCTAAAAAATATACTGAAATGCAGAGTTACATGTGCTGGAAAAAAACACATTTCTAGACCTCTACACAAACATCATCCCTTGGGTTTGGATTGTGCAGTAGACCAGCACCAGCACAGTAAATTTTCTTGGGAACTGAAACAACTCATGTTGTAAAGCCAAAACTTTGATTAGGAAGTAAATGCATGCAAAACAGATTTCAGTGTTGGTTTAACCACCTGTTTGTGTTTTCATACATTAGAAGCTTTGTTGTTATCAAATGCTCTTAGAATAAAAATCACAATAAGTATATTCAAGCCTTTTGAAGGGAAACGAATCTGTTCAAACCAAAATAGCAAGTACAAAAGCTTTATTTAAACCTGATTTATCAGGCAAACACAGCAAGAAGAAACAGTAATACACTTATGTTCTGCTGTGCCTACTGAACTCACAAATACTGCTTTTTGTTGCATCCTCTCAAGTCTATGATCAAAAAATAGAACACTTTTGGGAATAATACATTTAAGACTAAAGATGGAAAACAAAAGAAAACTGTAACAATAGAAAACTGTTGCCTTGTAGTCAATATCAACATTTTCCTTAAATAATATTTTTTAAGCAATGTATGTTTCTGTCTGGAAAATAAAGATTGAGCGGGAAGTAAAATGTTTTGGAGAATTCAGTAAGAAAATGCTACAACGGCTTCACGAGACACCCTGTTCCATATTAGTAGTGACAGTAATAAGAGAATACATGTCATATCAGTAGGACAGACATAGAGTACAGAGATACTGATACTACATATCAGCGACAGAAACCTATAATGCAGAGACCAACATGCACTTGTGCCCTGTTTCTAATCTCCAGGTTAACTTAGGGGAACCATTATAATTAACAAGTGCACAATTTAAGGCTCTATTGTCAGAAATTAGTTTTGATCTTTAATAATAATGCACTTCTTTTGTATGGAAGAGCAAGGCAAGGAAAGGTCTGAAAAGGAGGGAGATTATACAGTCAAGTCTTTCTGCACTGAGGTGTAATCAATAATATTTGATTTGTTCCTCACAGAACTTTGTCTAATTTACTCTTTACATCAAGAATTCTATGTTTCTTCCTCATCTTCTTTATTTTCTTGAACTTAAACTCAGGGTTTCTGGCTTGCTTCAAAAGGCTTTAAAAAACAAAACAAAACAAAACAAAACACATTTTTTTCTTTTGTTCCTCCAGAATCACTTCAATCTAGCAATGTTACATAGTATGAGTTTCCCACATCCTTACTAAAACATGTGCAAGGATGATAAAAAAGTAAATTAATTCTCCATTTGTAATGATAGGAGGCACCTCCATTTATTGTACATTTTATTTTCACAGAATCAGAACGTTTGGAAAGGACATCTGGAGAGCATCTGATCCAACACCCCTACTCGAACAAGGTGACCTGGAAAATGGTTGTCTTGGACCATGTCCATATGGTTTTGTGGCATTCATAATTACCTTCTTCATGACTTCAACTGGTTTTTACATTCACATATTTTTCAACTTCAATGTAAACAATAAATCTATTCTTTCTAAATGAGCGCAACGACATCCTAGATCTGATTTTTATGACGCTTATGTGCAAAACTACAGAATTGATTTCTCCATTGCTGCAGCAAAGAAAAGTTCAATATATGCAGGCTAGATGGTTGATAGACCTGATATCTTAAAAACACATCAATACAATGGTGTGAATTTTTATTTTTCTTTTGCAGGTTTTCCTATTGATAGATTTATGTCTACCTCCCACTGTAGAAAGAATATGATCACATTACTGTGAGAGTGTAGTACTATTATGACTCAATTTCACTTTAATGTACACTATTGCTTACAAAATGGCTAATAAAGCAGTTTTCAAGATGGGGACTAAACTAGAACAATATACATTACACAATAATAGACAGCAAATTACCATCAGGAGAAAAAAGAGCATGTCAAATGATACAACTCTAATTTATTAAATTTTTACATCTCCAGCAGAATGATTTATAGAAAGCTTGTATGACACAAACTCCCCAGTCAGCTCAGATGACACACAATACTGGCTGCAAAAAAGACTTTCAGATTTTGAAGAAAAACTCATTTTAACTCTTTAACAAGGTATGCAGCTCTCCTTCTTTGAGTCACTTTTTTCAAGTATCATTAGCTATATGAAAAAAATCACCGAAAACAGGATAAACCATAGAATACCATTCACATACAACATTTATTCATCAATAAATATGATATGAAAAACTATTTATTGGCTAATGCCCGCAAAATACACCTTCAATTTTTAGGTAAGTAAGCATTATATTATCACCCTCCAGTCAAGACACAGAGAGCCTTTTCCCCTTAAGTGCTACCACTCACATTTGAAAGGGCCATCTTTCACTGGTATGTGGAAATGATCCATTTTTGTCGTTAGGTTAGCCTTTTCATGCTGCTGTTTTCTTACCAGTGTTATTGCTTATTTCCATCTCAACAGCATAACCTACATCTCTCATTTTGCCCTCCTTAGCTTGCCCTATTCTACTCTGTAGACATTATCTCAGTTCTTTTAACATAGAACTCCACTCAAAAACCTCAGCCATAGTTACACCATATCAGGAATGAGGTTTGCTTTCTTAATCACGGCTGAATACAGAGGGAGAGCGATAGGGCAGAAAGTGAGAATTCTAGCAAAATGTTTTTTCCTCATGTAAGATATTCATCCGTAGCTTCTTCTTTAAGTAAAATGGGAGAAAATTTTGGATGTGCTGCCAAGGATTCCACTCCAAATGTTCAACACCCAGAAGAAATGTTTAACGTAGAAAACCTGAAACAGTCACACTGCAAAATCCTATCTGCTTAGAATCTGAACGAAAGCAGGTACCAACACAGCTCAGCAAGCCCAACACTTCATCTTTCAAGGGATTCAAGTGATTTAAGGATGCATATTGATATAAAATGCAGACTTTAAATGTGTTCCCCACTGACAAAATTACATAACATATCTCCAACATTAATTTCAGGTTGAAATATATAAACAGCAAAGAATTGGACAAATCAGAGAAAATATTAAAAACGTCAGAAAAGTCAGCTACACTGCATCATCATACAGAATACTAACTAAAATTACTTTAAACTGTAAAGGGTTTGTTGTTTGTGCAATGAATACAATGCTTTATAAATGCATCATAAGGAGGGTAACAATATAAGAATGATGTAAACTGTTAGGAAAGTTAGTCCCTTGGTTTCTGATATGTGTTTGCAGCTAACAAGTAACTGTGTGTCAGGCTGCAGCCAAGGGATTTTTTTATGAGTTCCCTCTGAATGTTGTACAAACCTTGTGAAATTCAACAATGCCAAGTGCCAGGTCCTGTACCTGGGTTGAGGCAACCACAAACATGGATAGAGGCTGGGCAATGACTGGATGCAAAAAAGCCAAGCAGAGAAAGACTGGAAGGTGGTGGTGCATGTAAAACTGAATTATAGCCAGGAATGGGCACTGGCAGCCCAGAAAGCCAACTGTATCCTGGACTGCACCAAAAGCCAGCAGGTCAGCAGAGGTGATTCTACCCCTCTACTCCACTCTGGTGAGACCTCACCTGACACATTGCATCCATCTCTGGGGGCCCCAGCACAAGGAAGACACAGACCTGCTCAGGAGGGTTGGGAAAATGATCAGAAGGCTGAAGCATCTCTGATGAATATAGACTAAGGCAATTGTGGTTGGTCTACCTGGAGAAAAGAAGGCTCTGGGGAGACTTTTGAGCAGCAAGCAGCCTTCCAGTAACTAAAGGGGGCCTGCAAGAACAGACGGGGACATACCTTTTAGAGGGGCATATAGTGGACAAGAGAAAGTGGTTGTACACTGAAAGAGGGGAGGTTTAGATTGGATATTACTAAGAAATTCTTTACTGTGAGGGTGATGAAGCAGTTGAAAGGTTGCCCAGAGATGTGGATGCTCCATCCCTGTTTGAGGTCAGGTTGGATGGGGGTCTGAGCAACCTGGTCTAGTGGAAGGTTCCCTGTCCATGCCAGGGGGGCTGGAGTAAATGATCTTTAAGGTCTCTTCAAGTATAGGATTCTATGACAGTATTATATGTCAATGAATTAAATAAGAATCCTGTTACAAAAAATAAGAGTGAACCATTCTTCAATAAGGTCTTTTCCCCTTTTCTAAATCTGAGTTTACTGAAATGTAATTCCTTTAACCATTCTTCAGCTACATATTGACAGAAGAATTGTCATCATTACCATTGCAAACAGATGTTTGCCTGCCTTTTTTAAACATAAGTATGGAAAGACAATAAGCCTGCTTAATGAGTAATATAATGAGTACTTTTAAGATGCCTCGATCAGAGGACAGAATTCAAAGAACAAAGGTAGAAATGCTAAACCATGCAAAGAAATAACTTTTATATTAATTTTCATAAACAAAAGCAGGTGTTTCACAAAGGCATATCAAAGTGCTACATTTTTGGTTTCTTACAGTAACCAAACAAAAATGGAAAACACGCAATTAACTGCATCATTAGGTGATCTTCTGGAAAAACTTATCTTCAGTAGCTACTGAATATTTTAACAATGTATACATCAGTGTTAAGGAGCATAAGAGAGAAGGATTATGGTTTTAGTAATAATCAAATCTAGAAATCAGATCTCCTTATAGGCTGTGATAAACTGGTATTATAATAATTTCCAGAAGAAGTAAAGAAGCACGGGAAATACAGGAGGAAAGAAAGTAAACTCAACAAATGACAAATTTTCAAAACTCAGACAGCAGTCTTGATCCCAATCTGTCAAATATGTCATTGTTCAAAAAGAATGAAACTTTTGTACTGATGAGACTCCTTATAATACACCTGCGGTGGGTTGACCCTGGCTGAACACCAACTGCCCACAAAAGCCACCCTATCATTCCCCTTCTTGGCTGGGAGAGAAAATAGAATGAAAGACTTGTGGGTTGGGATAAGGACAGGGAGAGATCACTCACCACTTACTGTCACAAGCAAAACAAACTGAATTTGGGGAAAAATAAATTTCATTTCTTACCAATAATATCAGAGCAGGATAATGAGAAATAAACCCAAAATTTAAAAACACATTTTTCCCCTATCCATTCCTTCTTCCTGTGTTCAACTTCACTCCTGATTTTCTCTACCTCCTCCTCCCCAGTGGCACAAGGGGACAGGGAAGGGGGTTGTGGTCAGTTCATCATGTGGCTCTGTCACTGGGAAAGGACTCCTCTTACTTCTCCCCTGATCCAGCATGGGGACCCTCCCATTGGGAGATAGTTCTCTTTATCATTTGATAATGATATACATTATCAAAAGTTACTTCAAGACTCAAATTCTCAGGTTATCTTCTAGGCCCATGATAACATATGCTAACTACACTCTAAAATCATTTATTATTTAGCATTTTCATTCTGATGTTCTTGTCCAGAGCAGTCATTCTGCTGTCATTCTGACACCTTTCTGGTGTCACTCCTATAGCAAAAAAAAAAGACAAAATGTACCAAGTTGCAACTTCTATAATTTACCAAAAGAGAGAGAAGCCCTAGGTCATCCTCATGATGCTGAAACCTAAAGTAAGAAAACACCAGTCTCCTTTCCATAAGAAAGATGTAATTTCCCAATACTTGACATTATCATGCCCTAGCCTGAGAACTCCAAGTGCCATGTCATAGTGCAAGAACTATCTGACACACCACTGAGTTCAAGAGTCATTTTTGACTCTAGATTGGCAAACCATGACTTTTGTGTGTGTTTGTGAAGCATTAGCTAATGCATAAAATTTCAGACTACATCCAGCAGAATTACTCTTTCTTAGGTTTTGCTGATCAACCTCATAGCTTAAAATGTCAGGCTTCAGATTTCATAACATTATACAAGATGACTTCTAGACCTCAGCATTTTCTCCACAAAGAACAAAACTAATCAAGCCACGAAATTGTGCTACCTCCTACAGTAGTTCCATCTGNAAGAATCATGCAAATGGACTCTAATGCAATAATTTGATTCTGTCTTTCTGACATGCTGGAAAAAAAACCAACATGCCATTAATTAGTCAAAGTTATGTACAGAGTCCCATGTTCTACTTGTATAAAAAATGGCAGAGATCCTTACAGATACTGTTAACCTCTTTTAAGTAGAATGGACTACTGTTCTCAATTTAGAAAAACAAATTACAACACACTATTGTACTACATACCCATTACCAGTCTTTTAAGTATTCTTTCTTGATCTAAATCGCATTTTAAATAAACATATTTTTCAGTTTGGTTTTTTGCCAGATCATCTGCAAGTATCAATTTTATAAAAAATTCCTTTGAAAATTCTTCTGCTAAAAGCTGCAAATTAAAGCAAAGATCTAGAAAGAAAAAAAAAATCAACAGTTCACAAGTATCTGAGTCAAAGCAACAGCTTTTCCCTATTTGACTTTACTGAGTTCACATTAATGACTTGAAACTTAGTAATCTACATAGGAGACCTAAATTAACTGAACTACAAAATACATTCAGCTAATGTATTATACCTGTAAGTCTTACTACAATATTATTAACTGTATTTTTTCTAACTCTGAAAAACAAAATGAATGTCAATAATGATTGGGCAATTTTTCTTGATTCTCACAAGGTACACTGTCTCTCACAATATTCTTGTATCTGTGTCAGGACATTGCAGGATATGGATGGAAAATCAAACATGAAAAATCAAAAGGCTGTATTTTCAGGCTGAAAGGGTAGTGGTTCAGGGATGGTTCTCTGCCTGGGAGCCAGCAATAAATGGAGTAGTGCATAGAGATGCCCAGAGAGGCTATACAGTCTCTGTGTTTGAAAGTCTTCAAGACTCTACTGGATAAAGCCTGGCAGAATCTGGTCTGGAATCACAGCTGGCTCTGCTTGATTAAGAGACTGAACCCCTTGAAGTCACAGCCTCAATTACCCTATGATTAGGGATCCTATGATCTATGTCTCCCTGTTTAGTGAAGATATAAATACATGTACACTTGTCTTTAAAATTGTCCAGCTTCTTTACACTTCTTATACACAGGCAGACAAGCTCAGAAGATTTTGAGTAATTTCCACTAACTGTAGTAAAAACAATGGCCAAAAAAGTGGCTTCCCTCCCTAATTCTTTGCTTTGACCTCACCCCTGGTACAAGTCAAACCTATTTGCAAAATTGCTCTTTACTTCCAATGACTAGACAGGCTGTCTGAAATATATGGCAAGTAAGTCTCAAGTCTTCATTCTCTGGACATAAAAGGCAGATACATCCTTTTAAGCTAGTATCTCAAAAGAAGAAAGATAGAATAAAGAAGCCTGTCAAAAAAAATTCATCTATGGGGAATTTATTCAGAGTAGGCATATCACCAAGAAAGCTGATAAAATTCTCATTTAAATTCACTGTTCTCTCTTAATAATATAAAGAAAACACTTCCCTTCTGCTTCTTCTTCCTTCAGCTGGTGTTAGCTTTTAACCCTCCATTAGCCATGTAACCCAAAAAAAGAATCCAAACCATTTGCTAAAAATCAAAATAAAGTAGTTTATGATATCTTGGCATGCTGTGGTCCCATTAAAAACTTCACATGAAAATGAAAGCTATGAAACCAAATCATTATTTAAAAGTATTGAATAATCTCTGTTATGAAATATAAAATTATAATCAAAGATGCATTAATACATCTGTTAATAAATCTGCTCATGCTCAGTGGACAATACCAAAAAGAATTCTACTAATTCAAGGACACTATTATACAAGAGATGGGAACTGGAAAATTACCTAATATACCATCAAGTTTTTCTTCTCATTACTAAAAAAAATATTCTATACCATTTACTACCTAGCATTTCATTCTAGCCAGTTCAAAGTAGAGTAAATATTTTCTTAGTGTTTTTCCTATGACTAAGGTAAGGATTCCCAATTCAAGAGTCAAGGCTCAACAGCATCACAGACAAATTTCAGAAGTTCACAATCACCCTGCTATTCTAAGTAGAATAAAAGTCCTACTGTAAACAGAAGAGCAAACTTAAAGGAAAAAAAAATCTTGATATTGAAAATATGGGAATTATATGCTGGCATATAATTGTGCTTGTAGAAACTTACACCATGTTTATAGTGATTTGGAAATTCTGGTCAGTATGTATGAGTCCCAAACAATTTTTAATTTTCACATTAACAAGATTGTGTTAGGGAGCTTATATTATGAAAGATGGGCCAAAGACAGCAATCCTGTTTTCATAGGCACATACTGAATATCACATTTCAGAATTCTACAAAATAAAAATTACCATGTTTATAAATTTCAGTGCACAAGGGAAACACCAAACTTGCTGACAAGCCATTTAGTGTAGCGCTGCTACTGGGCAATGTTATATTTAAGTGAAAAGACTTCTTTATTGGTTCGTTACCATCTCTCATCTACAGTGTTCTGTTTTTGACTATTTGATGAAAACAGAATACATGTTATGCATCAGCAAGATATAACAAATAGTGGTACCATCTCTAAGATCTTTTTCAATTAAAAATAACTCAATCAAATAGCACTGGCTAGCTTATCTTTCTTTGGCTATTTCATTTCCAGCATTTGGTATCACTACAGACTGAACCCAGCTGTATCCATTATTTGTACTTGTAACGCCCATTTTTGGTTATGCAAAATACAGTGAGATTGTGAAGTTTGGTGCCAGAAGAAAGGACACCAATCCCAATACTTAGCTCCTGAGAGCTAAACATGCAATGACAAGCAAAAATCTCTAGAAAGACTGCCTATTTCCATGTATTAGAATTTAAGTGTTAGAAAAGCATTACCTGATTCATGTTAAGCTATCTCTGTTCTACAAATGCTTTCCCTACCAAAACTCTGAATTTCCACATTTGTGCGGGAACATAATATATAGCAGCAACTTACAAGTCCCTAAGGGAATTATGTCAATTGGCATTTTAAAAATTAATTCAGTGACCTACAATAATATGAGTTTCTTATGCATAATATTTGTCAGTAGGCAGTGTGGGAAGTTCTGAATTTATTTGGAGAGCCAAAGCTTTATAAAGGCAAAAATATTCTTAAACTACTTCTTCTAACTTGGTAAGTGTCTTCTGGTGAATGTTTATAATATAGGAACAAGGAAAAACTGAATATATGAAAGGGATCTACTTGCAGTGTGTTTAATATTTAAAACAGAAAAGAAAAAGGAATAAAAATTTTTGGCAGTATATGCCCAGCCAGCTACATTATTGACCTGGTGAGACATTCAGAGCTTGTGAAAATTCTGCAAATCTTCTGAAAACTCTAGCATGATAGGTCTTATATGTGCTTGCACAGATAATTTTTAGTCACTATAAAGAAAATTTGCAACCATAAGCAGGACTTTGGGGCACAAGGCCCCATCTAAAAGGGCTTAACATCTAATTATATCAGCACTCCCTCTTCTGATCTTACAAGTCAGTGAAATGTCAGAGCAGCAGTTCACTGAATGGTTTGTCTATAAAAACCCCACACAGAGTTGCATACCATTTTCCACAGTTTGCTAAAGTAAGTGCAAGTTGTCTTAAGAAACAGCTTTTTTCCAACTTATTCCCATTGTTTCATGCAGCATATTATACTGTTCACATGAGTTTGTCATCTCAATAACACAATCAATAAATAACAGTCACACCAATAAAAGAGTTAAACTGGGATGGAATTATCAAAATTAGTGTTTAGATATCGCTCTATACAAAAACAGAGCATGTTCTAAGCAAGGATGAGATACCCATACTATTATAATACACTCAAATAATAGAATATTCAATATAATAAACATTTACAAATAAAACAACATATTATAGTCACATGAAGACAGAAGCAGAGTAGTGATTACTCAGTGATTACACCTGAACTATCTATTTAAAATTAAGTACCTATAGGAGAAAACTGCAAGAAGTGATTATTATTCCATGAAAGGATAATGCACTATATATTGTCAAATTTCCTATTTTTTTCATGGAATCTGAGACAGCAAACAATTCAGAAAGTGTTTTGCATGCAATTACTTGCCATCTGTCCTTCAAAGATAGTTTCCATTTCCAAATAGTACTAAAAATATTTGAAATAGTGAACAGGAATTATTTTCAATTTCTACAGAGTATTTATTAAATCTCCATACTTATCACTGGATGAATAATTACATTTCTTCCTCAAGCAGGCAACTATAAAACTTCCCCACTCAAATACTATTCTTCGTGATTTTTCCAGGCAACAATAAATTTTTAAAACTAGAAGCCTTTGCCACTGTACAACATATCTCTGCATAACACAAATAATCATTTAGTCAAATACATAACATCTGACTGATAATCTGAAAATTAATATTCTTAGTAACATGAAAATATTTTAATACATAATCAAATACAGCATAATGGCCACTATCACGGAACAAAGAATTTTAAAAGAAATCTAATAGTAAGACAAAAATAGTACAAACAGATTAATTTTCTACAAAGGATTAGTTTGTGGGGAGTGTGATGGTTTGTTTTGATTTGGTTTGCTTTTGGTTTTCGTTTTTTGAGGTTTTTTAAATATATTCTTTACTTAATGGTCAGGTTCCGGTTGTAGAGTTTGTTTCACTCATGGAGAGGTGCCCTCCATCAGCCACAGTTCCGGCAGAGGTTCTGTCACATTCTCTGTAGCAACATCAGTGTAAGCATCTTCAGAAATATGTACTAAAATTTCTTGTGCAATTGGGCAAGAAAGTTAGGATCTCCCTCCCTCACAGACTCTCAAATATAGGGCTTGAACTGCAATAACACTTGCTCTTTTAATACTTTTTTGTACTCCTCAGTGGTACATAACACAAAACTGGAACTCACACAAGACTTCATCACTGGAGATACTCAAAATGCCTGTTTGAGTGCCTTCACAACCTGATCTAACATTGGCTCTACTTTGGCACTACTTTAGGCATGTGTTTGGACTCCAAAGTTGTAAGCCTATAAATTCACACTCAGAAGCTAAACTACCTTGTGATTATCAGGGAAATTAGGAAGACACACACCTAAGACTGTGAGAGAGGGAATAACAGCAATGCAGGAACTAAAGCTGAAACTTGTCTTACACTGATGGATGGTAAGAAGAAAATCAATTAAGTAGCTGACATCTGTAGGAGAAAAGCTGGAATTCACATTAAGTAAAAAATAAATTTCACATATAACAACATTTTTATTTTTGCTGAACTTACACCTACTGATGAAAACCAGTTTAGAGAGCAAGACTGAAAGTGCAAGTTCTGAACTGAAACTGCAATAATGTTGGGGAAAAAAGGAGATACTTTTGAAAGACTGCAAATGAAACTCAAAAGAAGTGAAATAATTCCTTGAAGAATCTTTTCTTAATTTTAAACTAATGAGTCAGACCTATAATTAAGACAGTTGGCAGATTTCATTATAGCAGACAGATACTAGTTTGCTTCAGTTATCCAAAGCTGCAGGGTGGAGGGCAAGACACAAGTAACAAAAGATACAACTTCACACTTGGAAAAGAGTGGTACGTGACACAGAAGGCTGCAGAAATCCCTCAGGAAAAAAATAAAATGCCCAAAAGAAAAAAAAAAAAAAAAGGTGAAAAACAAACAAACAAACTCATATACTTACTTTGGGGACAGAATAAAATAAAAAAATTAAAGAATACAAAGTAAAAACTTAAGAAAATTCTCACAAAAGAAATACTGCTACAAATAGTATAAGACGAGCATATGGAATGTAGGGCCACGCACAGTATTTGTTAAACAACAACTGCAGGCAATGCAGCTAAGACCTGCCAACTCAGAGTAAAATGGAAAAAGTCATGTCTAGCAAGCAGATGGATATACAGGGTATTCAAAAAGCAGCAGACACAGCACTGCAAGCTTGCTTAGAGGTCACACTTACAAGATCCAACCTGGAAACTGGTACCTCTTCAAAACAAGGAAGCATTGTGAATACAGAGTTGAATTCAGACAATCTTAGATAAACGTCATTTCTTGAAAGTGCTTTTAAAAATTATTAGATTCAAAGCTTGATATAGAAGACAAGTAAAATTGAGAGCTTGGATTAAACAAGTAATTTTAAGTCTTAGAGGACTCCAAACTAAGGTGGCAAAACCAGAACTAGACCAGCTTTTCCTTTTCTTTTATAACTGCTATGTTCAACAGTAGTAATAAAATTTTTTTAGAAATTTTAAAGTTTTAAATCTCATTCAATAAAAATACGGAAAAATATAGAAGTAGAAAACAATATTGAAATATCAACAGTCTAGTGACCCTTTTCTTTCTAAAATATGTTTTCTCAAAAATAATATTACACACCCTCTAGTACCTCCAGCTCAGGAAAAGAAGGGTAAATTGGAATGAATTGTATCAAGATAAGTTGCATGCTCTGAGAAGAACTTCAGAAAAAAATCTGTCTTCTCTTTCCATAAGATTAACGTAGTAAGTATTTTAATCAACGTACAGAATGCAAGTTTGAGTACAGACTGCCCCCTCCTCTTCCGCTGCCCACCCGTGGAACCCGAGCTGTGTCCCGGTGCACACTCCTGCCCTGGGAACGCGAGAGCGGAGCAAGGCCTGAGCAATGAGCCCCAACAGCTGCACACACACACAGCCCCTCCGTGCAGATCCCGCTCTCAGGTAAGCACAGGCACCAGTCAGCGTAACAAGGACCAAGGCTTCAGAAAAGAAACCAGCAGAGACAAGAGGAAGGTTCTTCCTCCTGAACTTCATGTGCCAGAGACAAAACTATTTATCTGCACACAGAAACAAAACAGTGGCTAGGAAAAAAGGGAAAACCAGAATAATTTTAAAAGCTATAATAAAGGAAATTCTTTCTCAGAAAGCTCAAATTATGGAATATGTTTTCTAGCATTTGCTAGGAAAAAAAGGGCATTTATTTTTAACGAAGTAAGCAAAACACTATAATATGGCCATTGCTTCCTTTGCTTCAGATTTAATATGTAATTTCAGCCATATGTGTGTACAACAACAAACTAATTAAAGACCACCCCTGGAAAATAAAAACTAGATGGATGGGGTTTTTCTTCAAGACAGCAACACAGCTTCAACGCAAAATCAGATTCCAATTGGGAAATAATATTTAAAGAAAAACTTTTCCTTTATCCTCAGGAAGGATACAGATTACTTCATGTCAACTAAAAAAGTTTATAGTAAAGGGAAAATGTGGGCTGAAATCCTTCAGGATAAATGTCTCTCTGATGAGGAATAATCCAAGTTCATTCAACTTTACACAACACATTCTTCACTGCAAAAACAAGGCAGAGAAATAAGAGAAAAAAAGAGAGAAAAAGAGTACATGGGAAGAGAGGGGGGAAAGGGTTTTTTAAATTCTGGAGCAGGATGCAATTCTAAATATAAATTAAGTTGAAATACACAACTAAGTTTTCCTAATTCTGTCAATGGAGGTAATTTCTTTCCTCCTTTACTTGTTATATCAGTATCATGAAAACAGCAGCTGATTTTCACAGGATGGAAGTGAAATTAAGCAGACTTACTTGGCAGTTTAATTGCTGATCAGAAAAAGACAGCATCAGTTAATAAAAGAATTTGCTCTGCATCTCAGTGAATCAGCCTCGTTCTAAATTTCACAGACATGTGCTGATACACAGCTGATAAGCAATCACTGTTTAATTATTTTTTTCTATAAAACACTTTTTGTTATTGTACATATGAGCAGATGAGACCCCTAACTCATGCAATATTCACCTTCGTACTTACTACAAGATAAAAGCAAGCTAAAATTACATTTTGTTAGTATGGTATATTGTCAGAATAAAGATGTAGCCACAGCAGCCAAAGATTTGTTGGCAGAAATGTTTTTACCAATTAAAATTCAAATGGTAAAAAAATTATAGATACTGCTTTTCATTCAGAAGGTATCCTTAAGATCTATATGCAAATTTATAATTATAAAAATGTTTTAATATCTACAAGCAATATTTAGAATATATATTTGCTTCACATAGAGACTCCAGTTTACATTTTTTATATTTGAAACTGATATGAGTCTTATTTAGCAGGAAATCAATTACTGCCCTTAATTCCATCTGAGTATGACTGGTCTGCCCAGAAAGCAATAGATCAACTATAAATTTATGGCTCAATATGGATACCAGCCCACAGCTAAAAATTTGCAGCTCTATATAACCAAGCACATTAAGGAGTCCTCCGGGGTAATGTATAAGCAGAAGTAACTCACATAATTCAGCACACACTACGGGAAGAAGTCTTTCAACCACGTCTGTTCACCTTTTTTGGTCCAATCCATTTTGAAAAGAAGCAGTGCATATTGTCAACATAATGAATGAAATCTCAAGACTCCTCATAAATTTTAAATGTCCTAAGGGTTCTTTTCTTCAGCATCGTTTGAAATCTGAGTACTTAATCTGAATATGCTTAAACTGATCTGGGGGGTGGGGAAAGGGGGCTGGGGGTTGTGCTTAAATTACATTAAGTATTTTGATTAATGTGCCCTTTTATTGTCTACATCAACATTCTGTAAAATGCATGAAAGTAAAAACATTCAGCAATATTATAGCTGTGTTTTCTTAGATTAGACTTGTTTTACTGTATAATCCCCTCAAACTTCACTGGTTTTCATTGCAGCAGCAGTTCTTCTCATACACCTTCTATTATGCCTTTGAGATTCTATTAAGTATTTTAGTATGAAGAACACTATAAAAAGAAAGTATTTATAAAATGTAGCATGAAAGTCCTTAAGGAAAAGGTTTTTATATCATTCTAAGAAAATAATCTCTGAATTCAAGTAATAAAGGAAGAACATCACTTCATAGTAAATACAGGATAAGAATTGTGCATGCCTTCTGTCGAATGTACTAACACCAAATATATTTTATTCTTTATAAAGCAAATGTTCCCTAGAATAATCCTTTCAAAGAAGGAAAGGCTTGGTTATTTTTACAACTGAATTAGAAAGCAATGAAGTGAGTATGTCATTGTTGGCCAGTTTGGTATATTTAGCAAAACAAAATCTTTGTTCCTCTTGTTCAGCAGCCTTACATCTTGTCATGACACTCTTTTCAGTAAAAGGAAAATATTTGAGAGGCTGAGAATTTCTAAAGTTAAACCAGTATCTGTAAAAAAGAAATCCACTGTGCAATAAAAAATACAAAACCAGATTTAGTTAACTTTAAAAACTACCATTTTCTTCAATACCAATTTTGTTCTTGGTATTCTCCCATAACCATTACTCTTACACTAAATTTAACAGACATCAGACAGATATCACAGCAGCATTTTTTTTAACAACAAATAAAAGTATTGAATTAGGAATCATTAGTATGAGAAATACAAAACAAAAAATACAGAGCATCGGTGTAGAGATCTTTGTGGTTCTGTCATTTGGAAAAAAATATTTTGTGGAGACTTCATAGTAAACTTGATATTTCATAGCAGAATTTGAAAACATGAAAAAAATCCCACATCTAGCCAATACCTGTGTTTACAGGCATATTTCTCACTATAATATAGCAGTGAAGTTTAATTTTGGAATTATGTGAACTTTTCCCCTGCTTTCTTATATCTCATCAATTTCACAGTCTAAGTGAATTTCACAGATACAAGTTAGCAATATGAAAAACATGGCAGAAGTAAAGTAAAAGTTAAATAAACATATGTCATTTTAAGAGCACCATCATTAAATAATAGTGGATATAAAGAAAATTTATCCTGGCATTTATTTTCTGTTTCCAGAAATACTTCTTCATATGCATCTTGATATCACTAGGATACAAATTTAATACTGGCTTGGAGCTAATAATATTAATAATGGAAGACACAATGTTAATGTCAGGACTCAACATCTGGTCTATGGTTACCTTCCTAGAGTACATAAAGTTCTGAAATTGAGATCATCTTTGAGTATTTCTCTTTTTTTTACAATATTGATGCAAAGTGAAATACAAGCAAGAAATACAGTTTTCACATAAATTACATTTCTTGTTGCTGAGAAAACTAAGTCTGAAGAGATTCTTCATTTCTAGACAATGCTCTGAAGACTGTGTTCAGACTCTCATCCAACCCATCCTGAATTTTACAGAAAGAGCTACTGAGAGTTGCAATACTGGCACAATATTCAGCTAAGTCTGAAATTAAAATTTGAGATTAGTAATCAGATGCATGGATTTCTGACATTCCCTGGGTGAAGAACAATAAACACCTGATAATTTTTGCAGTTTGTTGCCACAGGAAGTTGTAGAGGAAGTAACATTTAGCAGTTTATGGATCAACTGTCCCTGAATTTGTTTTAAAAGATGCTGTACAGATTCAGATACTATTTAATGGAAAGAAACATATCCAATGTCTCTCCGTGCTGAGGAACTACATAGGGAAGGGTACACATGTAGGGAAACTGACAATTTGCACTTTGTTTTTGCCAGTTTTGAAAAGTGATGCTGCAGTAAATGTTTTCTTTGTCAGAGAGTTACAGTAAGTAGCCTTATATTTACAGACTCACAGAACATTCTGGAACAAAGATCATCAAGTCTGACTCTTAAGTGAGGGGCCCACAGAGGGCCACAGAGTGGCAGAAGTGCCACTTCTCCATTTTCGACTGTCTGTATAACTTTGGCAATTGCAATACCAAAACCTTCATTTATAAATCTGTGGTTTAAAAGATCTCCCACCTTCCCTTCCACCAGAGCCCCCAACAAGGGATTTCATACCAATATTTACTTTGGCTTGCAAAAAGTTGGGGCTAGGCTAACTTTCTTGTATTTGTTCCTAGTTAAAAGTACTGCTCCTTTTAAACCTTCCATGCTGAAGAAGAATCTAAATTATTTTGTTTTAGAAGTGTTATTAATTTTCACTTTAATTTTGCAATCTTGTTCTAGTGTGAAATAAAATAAACCAAAGCCTTTTTGCTACATGATGAATGTTAGTTCTTGGGAATGTTACTTTTTCAAGTAAAATCTCTGTCAGGAATTTCTAAGATGCCTACAACATAATGTCCTTAAAACTGTTTACTGTATTTAACAGACCACAAGCCCTCCTGTAACACAGACATCTCCTTAAATTTATATCAGTAATTTAATGAATTCTTTTCAACTTTCTTGCAATTTATAACTCCTTACACTCACTTCACAGGACTATACTGCATTTTCCAAAAGCTTACCATATTTGAATGCCCAAAAAGATTTATCTTAAAAATCCCAGGGATTATTATTGCCTGTTATTTTAAGTTTAAAAAGTAGGCTATAGTAATAATACAATGCTTAGTAGCTTTACAACCAGGTTGATTATTAATGAGGAAAGGTAACCTGAGAAAGACACAAGAAGAAACCAGGAAAGAAGAACAAATTAAAAGGCATTATCTGCTCTGATAGAAAAGATAACTGATTATCCTTATAGCCTCACTTACTGCTAATACTGTTCCATACCCCTGCTAAATTTAGGTATAAATAAGGGAACTAAGGGTCAGGAGTTCTCAATATAGTCAATACTATCAATGGAGCTTAGATTTTGTTGCCTCATTTCTAATGTGTTTATCTGAGTTAGCGCTGATTTGCTCTGTGTTATACACACTCAGTGTTAATGCAGAAAACAATGAGCTTAAGATGAATTTTAAGGTCGGACATCAGCTGAAGTGCCTATACAAGAAGCTGTCCAGTGTTTCAAAGTGCAAGAATCTATTTAAGTAATTAGATAAACATGTGTGTTTTTAAATGAAAATATTGCTTTTAATTCTTCATTTTTGTGAGAGCTTCAGCATTCTGTTTCAAACCTTCATCATAAAATACTGCCTGAAAATCCTCTTAGATCAATGCAGTGAGAATCTAATTAAATCAAGTTACTGAACTGTGTCCATAAACAGTGGTTTTAATTCTGTCAACTTAGTATCACTAATGCCATCAATAAATTTTGTCACATTTACAAAGAAACCATGAAAAAGTCACAGTTTCACTACATAATAAGTTATGCTCTCTTGTGTGACTTTATTGGGCTCTGTTAGGATAACAGCAGCCAGCCAATTTAAAATGTTCAGGCTTCATTTTGTCAGCATCTGTGATCCAAAGGGTCATTCATTAAATTATGACCTTATTTCTTCTCTGTGGATTAACAGACAGAGAGGAAGGAAGGGAAAAAAGAAAACAATATTGTAAACATGTATGGAAGCTCCCCAATATTATTTAGTTATCTGCACATATAGCTCATTAACAGATGCTTTATCTCAACAGGATGAAATTTTCACTGTAAAACGTAAGACACTTATTAGTCAGCTATCAGTTTGCCAAAAGGAGTGTCCAAATAGGTACCGTGAAAAGTCAGAAATGTCATCCTGAAATTTAAGGTATAACATGGAAAATATCTTTTTCTGAGCAGTAGTAAATTGCACTAAATAATCCTTAACACTGGTGAAACATACTCAAATAATTTCATTACTATTTGATCACCTAGTTTAGGGACAAAAGTGGAAAATTTATATAGAAATATGTTTTTATTCTAATTAAATTACATGTCATTTATTTGGCCCATCACTAAACGTAAAATGTGTAAGGATAAAGAAGGATAAAAACTCATTTCTGTAAGTGCTCGTTTTTCTCCACTGACTAGAGAGAAATTCTGGTGAGTAGGCTTGATTTATGATATCTAACTATTAAAACAATAGAGATAATTGGAGTAAGTTTAATGCAGAAACTCCCCTTGAGGCAACAAAGAAATCTATGTAGAGTTTCTTGAATAATGATGCTTTTGTCCAAAATCAGCATCCCTAGGCATGACAGGATATAAATAAGAATAAAATAATAAGTTAGAGGCTTCATCCTTAAGCCTTCATTAGAGACTTCTGAAACACAAACAAGCCATAAGATGCCATGGCGGAAGGAAACAGGCTTGCTTACTGGCCAAACTTTAACAGATGAACTAGTCTGTTGTAATCTGTTTAAGGAAGTCTGCAGTGTTAAAGCAAAAAAAACAAAATAAAAAGTAAAATAAAGATGTCACAATCTTCTCTCTAGAACTGCTACTGGATACAGACACTCCACCAAAGTGTAGCTAGGCTCAACAAAAGAACAGAACAGTGTCAATCATATGATTTTTCCTTCATCACAGACCTGTTCTCAGCTTCCTTGTTTTTCTCTCTGATGTCTCTGGATGTATTTATTATGACTGGTTGAAAGAGGCATGATTGACATTCCAAGATGTACCAAAATGAAGTGGGGGATGCAAAGCAGTTAATTTTCAGTAGCACATTATCTATGGCTTGGGCATGACCTCAGATACAGATGTAACCTAAGCATCAAAACTCATTAATTGGAGACAAACCTAAATATGTTCCTTTAGCATGCAACCTCCATATAAATCCCGGTTACATTGGTTGAAATGGTAAAAATTCCCTTCAGCTTATTAGTATGAACCTGAATATAACAACCCAAAACCTGCAAGAAAACAACTTCAGGAAGAGATCTTATTGCCACACAATGGGTTGGGTTGAAGGAGACCTTGAAAAGTCATGTAGTCCAACCCCTCTGCCATGGACAGGAATACACAGGACAAAATGATTTTTTTTTTTTTCAACAGGTCCTAAATAGAACAAATGTATATAACTTATATACGACTAAAATGTTGAATTATCCTTATATTCAACTAGAGGATAATAATTCTAGGGATATGACCTTCAGCTGCTGCATACACATTCCATGCAAACTGATTAACATGGATTTTGTTTTCAAATACAATTGTCTGTCACTCTAGAATCTAAAACATTTATATAGACCAGAAATACATCCATAAATTAATATATCAAAAGAATGTAAACAGTAAATATTATATATATGGTTTTTTAATAAGGTGTAAAATACATCCATTTAAAATTTTCCCCTTTGCTTTTTTTTAAGTCTTCTGATTTTCTGAACTGTTTTAAGATATAAATTTGATTTGGATCCTAAGGAGAAAGAGATGACAATATATTCTGGACTTGTAAGAGCAAAATGGGGATTATAGTCTTTCTTTTCTCATACGCAATATGAACCTCATTCACTCTAAGGAATTACAACAAAGATTCCAAATCCTTTCAGATTCTGGGCTCTCAGCAGCACCAACCATTGTTTTTTGTTAAGTCTCTGGAGGAAAGGAAAAATCACTGATTTTCATAAGGAATATACACATTTAAGAACTTCTGCAGGGTGTGTGAATAACACGCTGCAGTCATTCTGCTACTGTATGCCAACAGTTTCAAAATCTGACCTCTGTGTGGCCATAAAGGATACTTCCCAAATCAATCATATAATCTGAAATCGTTCTACAAGTATTACATGCACAAAATAATAATTATTAAACTATTAAGTAAGGCTGTTATTCGCCAGTTTGTCTATGAGATATACTTTTTAAAAAACTATCATTTCACCCATTCATATTTGTTGCATTTTTTGCTATTACAGTTCTCAAATTCTAAATGTGGTTTATTTTCTTCTTAAGTCAAAGATCATTTTGAATATCAGCTCTTCATACAAATCTATGTTAGTTCACCTTTTGTACTTTGTACGGATCAAATTTCCATAGCAATCTCCAAAATCAGTTTATTCTTAGAAAACACATGGGAGACAAATCAGGAGTATATGAATACAGCAATCATTACCCTCTTGTGTTCAAAAGGGTTGTTCACGAGATAACATTAAATATTGTACAATTCATGGAGATGAAGCTCATGATAAAAGCAGTATTGATGTGTTTTATTTGTTCATTTTATCAACTGCAAGGATGAGACAAAAAATAAAACAGTAAAACAATGAAACCTTTACTCAGCCCATTCCAGTATCAGTCATATTACTACTAATATATCATAAAGCAGCAGTATAACTGGTATATTAGATATACCAAGATTGATTACTTCCAGCCTGAAGCAATGCTCTGTTCTAATAAGAGCAAATGCTCTGTTCATGTTCTCTGTATACCAGGAGCTGACACATTTGCCAGCCCTGCTGGTACCACCTAGAGAATGAACTTGTTGCTGCCATGTCATACCTCATGAGCGTCAGTAAATACTATATACAGCTGCACACAGGAACTGAAACAAGCCACACAGAAGAGCTAAATGTAGTTGCTGGCAGAAATTTCTAGAACAGCCCAGGAGGGCTTTTACAAATCAGGACATGAAGAGCCCCTTCAAATCTAAATTTCCCTTGGTGGTTAACTGCTGCTGCATTAGCAAAACTTGTGAACTGGAAAACCTTGCTGAGCTGTCTTGCATAGAGTTACACCGTTGAAACGTGAAACACACGTGAAAAACTTTTAAGAGTCTTTGCAAGCTTTAAGTATTTTCAAATGTATCAATTCAACCACACCTGTATTAGAGAGTCATATTATGCTTTACCTGTTCACTAACCACAGCTGATTAAACACACATAAAGAACATGCAAAAAAAAAAAAACCTTTTAAGCCTTTTAAAGGAGAAAAGTGTAATTTAGAATTAGCTGAAAAAATGGGCATAGACTTTAGAAGAGTGGGACACAACAGCTGCAAAGCTCCAGACTTACAGACTTACTGTAAACACTTACATAAATCCCAACCCACTTTATGCATTCACAAGCTCTGTAGTCTTTTCAGCACCACAAATGGCCACAGGATTACAAAACAGAACTGAAAAAAAAATAAAATTGGAAGGCCAGCTACTCATAAATCTCTCAGAGATAACCACTGAGATAATTTCTCAAAAAGGATAGGCAAAGAAGGAAATAAAATATTCTATATGAATATGCTTACATGTTTCAATTATAAAAACTAGGGAAAAAAGTTTTAGATATTAAGATGCACTTTTTTTCTGTTAAATTTGGGTTCAGACATTTTAAAGCCTTTGTTTTGCTAAGTCAGGTTTAACTTCATGTTAGTTAACATATACTCACATCATAAATTTCTCCCAGTAAGGAAGCACTCCAATATTGTACTTTCCCATCACTGTCAGTTTTAAAACCTGTCTCTAGAAATCATCCAATAACATAAGGGTCTTAGAAGGTTTCAAGAGGCTCATGAAAGATGGCTCTCAAAATTTCCTGGCACTGCAAGGTATTTAAAAGATGTTACAATACATGTGTGTCAACTATACCAACATTCTCCTTCAGTTATCAAAGGTGTGCACACTGTTCCTATGAAGTAGTAGTAGCATTGGAAACTGGAACAATTAATATTCTTCAGAAGTTTTACAACACCACCACTCACAGTGAGGAAAATGCCGTTAACAACAAAGTCTATGGAAACTATTTCTATTTTAATCAGAAATGTGACACCACCTCATCATAAGCTGCATGGAACAATGAATTTACATGTCTAATTCTGTCTCATGGATTCAGGTAAGCCATATCAATTAAGGATACAGAAAATAATTTGTAATCAGGTTTTCCCTGGTAATGTTAAATAGGCAAGCCTTTGAACTCAAGTAAAGTGCAAACTAAAACAAATTTTCTGTGGAAAAAAATACTATTGTCAGCGTCCTATAGGACTGAGGAACACACTGTGCATGATCACGCATTTAAAAGTCTTCCAGCGGTATTTCTTGACTAAGGTCAAACTCAGCACCCGTTTAAAAATAGCCTGTTCTGAGGGCGAAGGGGATCTTATGCAGACACAAACATCACAGCAGGCCTTCTGGGTGTACAGGATGCTATTATCCTTTGCTTGCTGACAACATACTTTCCTTTATATGGCAT
Organism: Cisticola juncidis; assembly: GCA_013400215.1. Classification (NCBI taxonomy): domain Eukaryota; kingdom Metazoa; phylum Chordata; class Aves; order Passeriformes; family Cisticolidae; genus Cisticola; species Cisticola juncidis. The sequence goes on along the minus strand of VXBR01009869.1, from coordinate 409,563 downwards.
GACCACACTTCTGTCATTACAGTTGCCCTAGTTCTGGAAACATCAAAGTTATTGTTCTGAGACTGCCACTAATTTATCCCTGAAAGCAAACATATAAAACATGTAACACAAGAAATATGGTCACTAGCTGTCTCTTTTTTGCCTTAAGATAGACACTATTAATTACTGAAACCCTAAATGGCATTATGCTATGGATGATGAGTTTATGAGAACAATAATTTAAAGTTTTTACTCCTACCTTTTCCCTTCCCTAGTCCAAAATTTTGCTAATATACTAATTTTTTACATTTCACAAAGATAGCAATAAAAAAGATACTTACAATAGCAGAGAAAATGAGAGCTGAGTGGTGAAGGAATAGGCGGGCTAGAGTGTTCTGCTCCATATTGGCAGAAGACACAGGTCAAGTTCAAATCAATTTAAGTTCTATTTACGAAATAAATGAAAAATATTTTTGGTGATTCTTCCTACATAAAACCATTAAATTACAGACATGACATGAAAATTTGTAGGTAACCCCTGTCTTTGCTTCCAGTGTTCTATCATATTAACTTTTTCACCTTCATTTTAGGTGCCTTTTATACTTTATTCTTCACACATTTTTCTCTGGTTTTCAGTCCTTTATGTATGAATCCAGTCAGACTTCACTGAAAATCTAACAAGTGAACAGAGCAGATGACTGCTTGGATTCTTGTGTCCTTTAGCAGGCTCCATTACTCACTTGGGAACCACTGTCCTCATATATTGGCAAAGCATTTCCCTTTCCTACAGTACGTCAAACATGTCCCAATCTTTGGACGTCTGCTTGCAGACTGCCACCCACCCCACCGACTGTTCCACCACACACATCTGCCTGAACCAACTCATTGTTTCTCCTTCAGAGAATTTACAATCTAGTTATAAAACCTAATTGCAATCTTAACATTCTCTCTATGTTCAGCTATTAACAAAACAGGTTTTCAATGCATGGCTGGGTCTCTTAGAAGCAGTTATAAGACAAATATCACAACCACACATACAGAACAAAAGGTTTTTAGAAACTCCATTTCCATGCTATAAAACAAATTAAAAACATCATACTGCTTATTGTAAACATTAATTAGCAATGTTAACCTTAATAGTGTATAGCTATTATGCCTCACATCCTATAAATTCCATTGCTGAAATTCCATTTGAAGTAAACGAACAGAATAATTCAGGCTGGGAAGTACCTCTGGAAGTTATCTACTTCAGCTCATGGCCAAAACAGATGCAACTGGAAAGGCAGATGAGGATGCTTGGGTTTTGGCTAGTCCAGTTTCAATTAAGGCTGGAGGTTTCATAGCCTCTCTGGCTAATGACTTGGCAATTTTAATTCCGCCTTTTCTTTTTTTCCCCACATGTATAGTCAGAGTGCCCCTTCCTGCAAATGTGGCCCCTTGTGCCCCTTCTGCTGTGCATCTCTGAGAAGGACTTGTCTCTGTAGCTAATTGTCAGATAGACAGTTGACAGTAACAATGAAGTCCCAAATACAAATATATATGCGCGTTTTTAAAGCTAAATGTTGTTCAATTGCACTTTTCAGGAACGGCTGATTGTGCATAAAAAACTAATGTTATTTTCATCAATATAATTTCCCTAGAAAATACAGTGATTATAAGGTTAAGTATAATTTTAAACATGATAATTTGCCATTCCCTTGCTTTTGCCTCTGCTAACAGGTAGAAAAAACAGAAAACAAGGCCAAGACTGCTTATTACATGCAAAAATATTCATGTCCACAATACACTCAGCACAGGTCAAGACCCATGGTTTTTCTCCCAACTTCACCAATTAGATTGGAAATAAATATTTTTCATGTGTAAGCAAAATGCACTTTGTCAGCATATGTGTAGTTAATTGAAAGATTCCTAGAAGAAACATCCTGTAGTTAATATTTATGGTTGCTCATAATACAACTGACTAAACTGGCTTAGGGGAAGCTATTACTGAAAGATAAAAGTCAGCTGTGGCAATATTTAATCTATAATTTGTCCAAGAACACAATGTGTGAAATATCCGGCAAAATAAAATAGCACCTCAGTATTTCCCAAATTGTACTCAAAATGAAAGCAGGCTAGCTGCCAAAAAGAAAAATTGGATAAAATGTATTTAGGTATCTTTTTGCATTCCAGGAACCAATTTCATTTGGTTAATTGCTTACATCCAGAACTTAAAATATAAATAATCAAGCTTCATCTCTGAAGAAAAATTACTTTATTCTAGGATTCAAGAACTGCTGAATCATACTGTAACATCCTATATATATATATATCTGTTACAGCTTTCATACTACTGCAGGTAGCAGAACTCAGCATTGGAATATGAAAGCCTTGATGCCAAGGAACTGGATCTCTTAGATAGTGGCTTCATATGGAAAAGAAAGAGTAAGCTGATTTCCAGAGTTATTCTACAAAAACAACAAAAAAAATCAATTACTCCTTCTCCTCATAAGTATAGAGCAACTTCTTCATAATAGGTGATACAGCATCTTTAGGTCCAAAATGTGTACTATTCACAATTCAAGTAAAGAAATATGAAAGGTAAATACTGAAAATAGTGAGTTTATCTTAAAGTGAATCTAATATTTCATGAATTCAGCACTCAGCATTTCATAAGTGCAATGGAACCTAACATTAAGTACTTTGATTTGTTATCTTCTCTAGGAATCATAGTTGGAACATTGGCTTCAGTTTTAAGGGAAGGAAATTACTTTCAACAAAGTACCACTTTAACAATCCTCTAAAGTGTCGAGGTATCTGATCAGCAGATTAAACAGACTATGTATTCAGAGCATATATTTAAAAATTATGGCCCCTCTATATTTATCATAATCAAAAATACACTTGATCTAAAGTGCAAGAATAACCATATGAATACCCATTAATTTTTTTATCCTATATCATCACAGACTTTCAATCTGACTATGCATAAGAAAGAGGTGTCTAATCTGAATACCCTACAGAGAATGAGCACTCAAATTTCAAATTAGTTGCTGAAACAATCATATTGCCTGCCACTTCCAGCAATGAGATTGTGTGGCTTATTTCACTGACTTGTAAAACCCTTCCTAGTTCCAAGTAACTACAAGCAATGCCAGTCATAAATAACCAGTAATTACTTCTCAGCAGTTGGAAATATACTGAGAAAAAAGGTATCAAATATTTTCCTAAAAGAGTTGTCAAAGGTTCAAGGAACAAACATTCAGGAAACGTATACTGCTACCTTTCTGTACGTACATGGCAGCAGATTCTGCTACAGCAAAGCACACTCCTAGCATCTAAATTATAACTATTTCCAAAGGTAAAAGTGACATTTTTCTAAACCAAGGCGGGTTTCACGCTCCTTTTGCTCAGCATGACCTTCGCAGGGCAGCCATCCTACTGTAAGGCAGAGTTACAGGATAAGAGACAGCTTTCCAGCCAACAAATCACTGCTGCAGCTTCTGCAACACTCCAAGCAGCTGTCCACTTAGACCCAGGACCTCCAATGTACTGTGACTGCCTACCAGCTAGAAGAGTATAAAAAAACTGTGCTGTTCCATCTTTTTTCAATTTCTATTGAAAAGGTAAAAAATATGGCACTTGGTAAAATAGGTATTTTCCTCTTCTTCATTTGTCTGATCACTAAAAGGTGAAGTAAAAGTAATTAAATTGAATTAATAAATCAGTTAATTTGGATATTGAAAATTACTGTTAACACTCCTCCAACAGCAGAACATAGTATGTTCTCCTTATGTATCAATTAGCTGCTGACACCACATCATCCTACAATTTGAAGATCACAACATAATCAGTTTTTCTCACATCTTTCTCACTTTCCAAAGAATCAGACATATCTATATATATTTTTGTGCAACTTCAAATTAACCTGTTTTATTATTTATATCCTAATCAAGCTGAGTTGCAACACTGCTATAACTCACAGTTATTCAAGTGTAAATACAGATAAGTCAATATACTTATCAGTATATACAGTACCAATTCAGTAGCATCAAAATTAAAGCTGTTCTACACAGGTTAATCTACAGACCTGTATTTTTAAGTATTTTTCTCCTGAGGTGGGCAAGAGTAATCTTCCTCCACTTTTACTGCAATGGGTCTTAAAGAAATTTTATGCTACTTACTTCAGAAGTAAATTCAACCAAATGCCAAAGACTGTGCATCTGACTTTAATTATTTTTGTCAAGTCTCTCAATGCTGCATGTTAAATGAAACACAAAGACTTGATTATATGCAAGAAAACCAAAACAAAACAAACAAACTAAACCCAAAACCTAGAACAACTGAGTAATCAACGAAATGGATTTAGTAAACTTCCAATGTAGTATTCTAATATATGCTGTAATAAATATTCAGCAAGCAACAATTTGTTTCTTAATTCAACAGCAAAGTACTTAATCCAATAGCAAGGCAAATGAAATAAAAATCAACAAGAATATGAAGTTCTGACAGCACAGTTCTTACACTACCGTAGTCTTCCCAATCAATCAACACCTCTTTACAAACAGCAAAAGCATCTGATTTCCCCACCACTACCTTTTTAAAAATAAATATAGCCATTTTTAAATTTCCAACTTGCAATTTAACCACTAAACAATTTGTAAGTTATAATATTCATTTATGTGACTTTTTGGCCTAAAGAGTCTAGCCAGACTCTTTCCAGCAGTGACTCTTTCAATCAAATCTTGTCAACTTCCTAGTCATATGCACAGACTTTAAATGTAACAACCATAACTTTAACTGCAGCAACTTCTTTCCTCTCAACTACTCAGTTTCCACAGTAATGCAATAACTGCCTATTAAACCCCTTTCTGAGCACTTCATATTAAAACCAACCTATCTGGAAAGGTTCCTTAGAAAAGAGATTTTACTTTATAAATAGAAGACGCAAGGCTTTCTTGCAACAGTATTATATATATATTACACACTTATATATAGTATGATACCCACACTAAGAATAGATCATAACACAGATAATAAAAGTAGAACTATACATTTGATTTTTATCAAGAAAAGACATGAGAGGGTTTAGGTTTTTTCCTAGCTAAAAGAACAGAATAGGAAAAGATTTTCTGAGGTCACTGAGGCACAGAAACTAAAGTGATTATTTAGCTTCTGTGTCAGCACAACCTCCTTTGCGGTGTCCTACCTGTCAAAAGACAGATGACTAGGTACAGATACCTAAGTACAAACAAAAATAGAACAGAAATTGGAAGACTTAAGAAGGCCAAGCAGAGGTATTCATAAAAGGTTGTCCAGTACTTTAGTCAGAAAGAAGCTTTCTTAAACATAATGCAAGAACCATTACATATTCATTCATGTTATATCTATCAGAATTTGATAAAAGAATTTTCATAATTACAAGTAATGCAAATTCAAGGCAGTTCCTTCAGTAAGTACCTTCTTACTGATATTTATTTTACTAAGCTAGTCTGAATAATGAAATTCCAATTAGCGATCTTCTATGAATAACATATATTCAGTTTGCACCATTTGAGAACTCTTTTGTTTTCATCAACTAAAGAAGACTACATTCTTTCAAAAACTGCATTATTCAGATTTGCATGTATAGGCTGAAACTTGTAGAACCATCACATAAAATCATCATCACAATTATCCTTTCCAGTTCTCATTTCTGAACAGATGCCAGTGAGGGACACAGCTGCAGAAACAACCTCAAATGCAGTACTTTGATTCTTCCTCCAGAAAGATGATCTGCACTGGATTTTTCAAAGATCAAACTCACAAAAATGCTTAGCAGTTTACCCAGAATAAAGGAGTTTAGTGAAAGGTCTGAGTATAATCTTACAGTCAGAGGAAGAAGTGACAGAAGCCACTTAATATTACTCATAAGGATAATAAGCATATGAGATAAGAAGTATGATTTGGGTTTTTTTTTTTTTTAATGTCAAGGAATTTTCTATGCAGAAAGTCAGATTTGTAGTTAAAGCAATTATGCTCCTATATAACAAGTCAAAGCTGACAAAATATTCAACCCTTATTTCCTTATTTTTATAGCTGACCTTTAAAAACATGTTTCTAAACATACTGTCCATTTGGTTATTATAGTTCTTACTTTTAAAAGCATGTTACTATTCATAGTGTACAGAACAGCATGACTCTCTTTTTCATTTCCTCAGATTCATTTAGCATAGCTATTTTTATTTGACACATAAGAACACGATCTAAAGTAGCAATGGAGGGACACCTGGCAACCTGTCCAGCAAGTAGGTTCCTGCTCTCAGTCAAACATTGGAGAAGGTGTTCTCTCTATTACAGACATAGCACAACTTTTAAATTAACCTCTCATTTTTGACCTCAAGGTTAAAATTAGTGTCTGTGACTACAATCTTAACTTTTCATCATTTGAAAATATAAACACTAACTTTTTTTCTACAGTAAGACAGGAATTTTGGAATAAAAAGACAGTATGATTGTACAATCAGGACAGGAGTTTTTCCACAGAGGCAACTAAAATGAATTCTAGACCTAGAAATTACTCTTTGGCAACATCTTTTTATGACAATGCCTGCATTTGTACACAGTAAAAAAAAATTACATACAGGTAAAGTTGGCAAAAATATCCCTTAATCTGCAGCAGAAGAGCGTTATCTCAGTAAATACTGGGACATGCAGCTGCAGAATGTATTCCTGGGGAACTGCAGGAGCTGTACAACCCCCACTGTGATGCACACGGCTCCAGCTACAACCCTGCTGGCATTCAAACTTTACAGAGTAAAACCAGCTGAGAAACACTACCTAGCTTATAACTCGTTCTGCAAGATCTGATAAAGTTCTACACAACTGTTGAGATCTACCTCAGCTAAGCTCTTACAAAATAGATGCCTGCTTCAACACAGAAGTTATTGAAAAACCAAGGTTTGCCTGGCAAAAACATGTACTCATCTTTGAAAGACAGCCTTATGTGCTACATGACTATTTTTTCTCTTTGAAAACAAATAAATGCATTTCCAAAACTAAAAATATGATGCACTTTTTTCTTTTTTTAAGTCCATTTAAGAGATGGAAAGGTAATATTCTAGAACACAGAATAACAGAAATTACTTCATTTATTTAAAAATTATTCCTGTTTTAATTTTCAATATATTAAGTCTCAGTAATATAGCAGTACCTAAATTAGGCACTTGAGCAATTGATCAAGTTAAGAATGAAAACATTTTGCTTAGTTCTGAATCAACTTTAAATTGTGAGTTACAGCATGTAACACTGAGCTCTCCTAATTCTGGTATCAACAAAAATGAGTTCAAGTTAAAGGGAAAAAATATTCTAAAGGCTGTGGTAAGACGTAACTATTTGTAAAACACTAAACTGCAATTAAAGAAATAACTTTCTGCTACCAACCTATTATCTCCTATTATATCCATTGGTTTTACCTGACTCTAATGCAATATTTTTAAAGACTAATGCCATTCTAAATATTTTGTCTAAAACAAGGTAAATACACATGTGTGCATACAGTGTCTACTTGGACGGCTGTGGTTGAGATGAGTGGTTCACCTACATCAGATACAGAGATTGAGATGACAGAAACACAAGCGGTCTTCATTCAGTACCTTTACTAGGTATAAACATCACTAAGTACTTGAATTCTCGGGTGTTCATTTGCAATCAAAGTCATAAAATAAAAAAAATATATACATATGTTTATCAAGAACTAGATTGGACAACAGAGAAAAATCTTTTCAGATATGCAGGCAGTATCAGAATCGTGACCACAGGCTCACTGATTCTCTTCTGGGGCATCCAGGACCACCAAGACTAACTCACCTCTTTGCTTTCTTCATACCATCAGAGATACCATGTCATTCTGGATGGCTGCTGTTTCTACCACAATTCCTAAAGGGATTGTTGACATCCCAACTAGCAAAGTTCATTTTAAGTACAGGGTCAACAGGCAAAACTTGTAGCAAAGAGACGAGTTTGAATGACCTTGGTCATGCTGCCATGAAGGAGTATTTTACTTCAGCTCTTGCTCTACAAAAGACCACCCTTCCACTATTAACCTCTAAATTATCTTCTGCTACAGCTTGGCAAAGAAGAGAGAGAAGACATATGTAAAGCAGCCAACAAGAATACAGAGCAAAGGTTTACATATCCATTTGCCTATCTCAGTCACACCAACATTTTCTTAACTGAATTTCTGAGAGGAACAGTAAAGAAGCATCTCATGGGAAATAGGCCTTCCCTATTCATGCCTTACCTAAATCAGACTCTGAGGACCAGCAAGTAAAATTCATGCATATAGGTAAGCTACAGAAATCATTGGTAAACAATCAAAATTAAAAAGATAAAAGTATTAACCCGTTTACACAATTTTAAAAAAGCATTGTATAACAAAATTAGGTCTCAAAAACTGAAAACTACAGAATCACATCCAGATACTATATCTTGCAAGACTTTACCACAGAATTAAAAACTTAACAATACAATCAGGAAGCAGGCCAAAACTGCTTCTAACAAACCCATACCATGAGCTACTTAAAAGTTGTTACTGATAAATATAAACATTGAAGGACATTTTATATTAAAACTATCCAATAGATTATTTTTACATTGTTCAACTTCCTTTGTATTGATCTTAAAGTGCTTTTGGCATACTCTGATCTGATTATCCAATGGATTTCCCAAAGACTAAGAAAAACCTCCATACAGTGCATGAATACAGCTTCTTCCACATGGATGTACATAAACTCCGTCAAGATTAGAGAAAAGTTTCCAAACATACAAAAATTGCCACAGCATCTGAAATACTAGTTATCATGCTCAAACATAGAGCAAAGTGAAAATAACCAACGCAAATTACTCAGACAGAATCACAAATGTTCAAGGAGTATAATAAGAATAAAATTATTAATTTTTGTTCTGATCCGACAACATGCTCATTTTCTGTTCAGACTATTAATTACTAATCATTTATACTGACTCTTTTAACAATCACCGGAGCATGACTTGGGCAGACGGATGCACACACTGGCAGAATCACATTTTAAAGCAATCATTAAGTGACCTGAAATTGGAGTCCTTTTGCAATATTATCTGTAGCAAACACAAATAAATTCATATTCGTAGCTAGACTATTTACAGAAAATTTCACGTGACAGAAAATTAGATCACAGTGCAAATTTTAAGTGTCTAACAAAAGAGGAATACCTGAGAGAGTTGGCTTTACGAGCTGGTAGTCAAAATTGTCTTACAAATTACCACTACAGTGAAGAGGTAGGCAAAAAAATTGGGACAATTAGAAAAGATATATGACAAAAAGGCAGGCAGATAATATGGCTTCCAAAGACATTTCTGTTACAATCTACATATTGTGCATTTCACTTACAAAACTAAAACCTTAAGCTTAAACTCTCCAAGCATATAATATGAGTACGTATTATATCCCTACATCAGTTATGAGCACTTCGACATTCTATCTCTACATTGTATTGAGGCTGAAATGGAGTTTCTGTTCTCTGTTAGTCTTGAGTATTTTCAACAGGGAAACACTGCCACCCTTTGGCTTGATGTCCCAATTTTAAATGTAAAATTATATATTTTGCTCCATTTGTCCTTTATGGAGGTGGTTGAATTTTTGTGATCTTACCCAAAATTTTATTCAGTAGACATACTTCACCAGGAAGAAAAACGCATGGTATTAGTCAATAAGGAATATTTTTCTCGTAAGTACACAGCCAAGCAAATTAAACTATACTCCTTTCAGCTACATCATGTTTTATCTATTTCACAACTCTTAGTTCTTGCTGGTTTTGGCACACGTACACACTGTATCGCATGGTATCTTGCATTGCATTCCTTTCAAGTAAAAACTTGGTTATGCATTCTTTGAACATCTGAGTTTTGAAAACAGACAACAGAAATAACAATAATGCATTATTAAAAATGTTATGTTCCTTGCTCATGTACATACCTACATTATTGTAGATGAAACATTGATGGTTCAATATAAGCATGTATTGAAATGTATTCAAAATTACTTACACCAGTGACACAATGTCCCCACGCTGTACATCATAATTTCTAATGCTCCAGTGGTTTAACAGTACTACATCAGATGCTTGTCTTCCCCCAGGATTCAAGGATGGCTGAAAGAAGGGGAGAAAAATAGATCTACATTTAGATCTAAATTTCCTTTATTGATCTTCCACCTAATTCTCTTTCCATCAACAGGTGAAACCCATTAAAATTGTAAAAAACATACCCACTTACTGTAAGAGACCAAGAATCTGTTGTATTACAGAAAATACATTTGAAATACACATTATTGTATGACAAACTCTAATTCACATATTTCAATGCTCTACTGCATACGATCCAGATTACATAGGATACATACATAGAGCAAGTTTGATGAAAAGAAGGGATTGTTGTTACTGCTTATCATTTAATATTCAAATCAAAGGAGAACCAAGAACACTAACATCCAGGAAAAAACCAAACAGGCATCTTACTATTCATAAAAGCACTAAAAATTAAAAATGTACTTGTAACAATACTAATCTCAGCATTCTTTGCAAAGGGAAAAAACAAACCCTATACCTACAGCACACATTGACACTGGCAATAAGTGTGGGACTTCCATAACAGGACACAAAAAGGCATGAATCAAAATAACCAAGTAATTAACACAGAATTAGGAGGTACATCAAATCCCCCAAAATTATTTTGTGTGATATAATCCAAACCAGGATACCTGATCCATGCTGGCTCTGAGTTAACTCTTGGGAAAGGACACAGGAAGGAAGAAGACCCCATCACAGTACTATCTTTATGTTTGCAAGGCTTACTTTAAAACAGAGACTCCTTTTACTAGACAGAAATTATTCAAGAGTATTCCAGACTGAAGTTTTCTAATAGTTTATTTCTAATAGTTTTATTAAAGCTTTTTCTGAGTCTCCAAATACAATACCAGTATCTCCCAAGTTGGCCAAGAGATAACTGCTAATGTAGATTTTAGAGTTAGGTGATATGTGCAATAAAGCACATAGTGTTGAAACTAGGCTACTCCTCCTTTGTATGATAACTGCAATATCAGCTAAAAAATTTGTTGCTGTTGTTGTCGAAGAGGCACTTAAATATAACTGGAACCATCATGTAAACTGGACTTTCACTGCTGATATTCCTGTCTCCAAAATGATGGTACCTTCGAGAAGTAAACCAACAGGGGGACTGAAATGAACGCTTCTCAACCCTAATTAGTGTCGAATTTCATTCTCTTGTTACTCAGTAAACTTTGCTCTCAAATAAAATGATTAATCAGTATTCTTTTTAACTTCAAAAGCAACTTAAAAGTGCTGATTTCTCTTTACTACAGTTTCTTCATTCATCATTTTTAAACAGATTGGTTGACAAAGACATACTTCAATTGGGATTTGTGAAAAATTATTTTTTCAAGGTGCAAGAGGAAGTCATGGTAGGGCCCTCAGTAGGTATAATTCACATGAACAACAGGTAATATGATAGTATATGATAGGTCAAAAGCATAAACATGGTAGGGAGAAGGGGAGGAATATGATGTCATATGTTTTGTTAAAGAGAAAATGAGGCTTGTTATATTTTGGGCTACAGGCAAATTTCTAGTTAGGAAAATCAGGATCAAAACAGATCACTTTAACACCCATAGAGATATGGTCCAAGTCTAAGCTATAAATATATTATTACTCATTGCTGTTTTATTTACTAGACTCAATGCACTGCAAGAACCAGAGAAATGAAAACCAGGAACTAATTAGCAGTTATTTTATTAATAGTTTTTAATCAGGATTTCCAGAATTATTTATCACCTTTACAGCATTTTCCACCAAAGGATCAAATATTTACATACAAGTGACTTACATACAAATTCACATATAATTCAGTCATACTCACTTTGCCAAATGTAGGTACACAGGGCCCAGAAGTTTACAACACTACTAAGTATAAGGAAGAGGCCAATCTTACGAAGTAGGAATCATATATATGACATATTCTCACAAAGTAAACTCCTCAGTACTCAAAGGTATCTGCCTTAAAAGGCCAAAAGAAAAGGATGAAACAAACAGAAACCTGAAAACATTGTTCCAAAAGACAATGTATCTCACAGGTGATACATAGAAAAGATCTAATTGAGTGTTCACACACTTCCTGTATCAAGTAAACTTACATCAACTACATCTGACAGAGAAATACACCAGGTAGTTACAGTATTGCCCTAGTTGCACTATCCCGGTTGATTCCTATTTTTTTCTGCATTTAAACATAAGAAATGCCTTAGAATTTTAATACATTTAGATATTACATAAGGTTTTTTAACTTAAAGCACTCTACTTGCATTTTAACAATACCTGACCTCATTTTGACATATAGAGTGGATATCCAACTCATTCTACATTAGAATTGTGTTTAAGAAAAATACAACAGTATATGCTTTTTTCTTCTCTCTTACAAAAAGAAAAAACAAAACTGACAATTGTGCAGACAATAATACTATTTTGTTGGAAGAAACTGAAGGAAAACTAAGAGACAACTATTCATTTACATCAACAGTCACTATTTTCTATTAAAAAAATAAAAGGTTAAATCCTTCAGCAAGCCTGTCTCTATTGTAAGTAACACAAACTGAGATTCCATAACAAACAAGTATAGAAACAATATAACTTACTCCTCATGATATTTTAACTCATAGTAAGGTTTCAGGTCTAGAAAAAGCAAAATACAGCTTCTTCAAAACGAGTCAACAAATAGCATCACTAGGGCTTTTCATAACAAACAGAATGACACAGAGGCCTCTTCCTTCTAGTCTGAAGCATTATAACTTCTTAGCTCGAGTTTTTGGCATAAAAGCCTGCTACAAATGAGGCACACAGGTCTTAATTTAAACTGTAGTGCAGAAGCCACAAAACATTACTCTTTCCAATTACTAACTAATCTAATGCTAAAAGCATGCAAATTGAGATCCCCAGCCATATGATGAAGCCTCATAGGACACGAGGTTCCATAAGTAGGAGGGTAAAAACATGCCCTTTTGCTATAAATAATGATTAACTTGATAGTTGTTATGCTGCTAGTGAAGGTCACAACTTATTTGCTTGTAGCTTGGGGAACACAAAGAATATTCACATGAGCTTACAGGCTTAGGTACAGTAATCCTAATAATAAAGTTACGAGGAACTGCCACAGAATAATTACAACTGCTATTATGCATAATGGAATAGAACATTCAATAATGTTTGCTGCAAAAACACAAGTGCTTCGTCAGAGATCACTGGTCAGGCCACTTCCTATAATCCTTGGTATTGAACTGTTTGGAATAGAACTTCCATTTAAAGCTGCACATACACTGTCATTTTCTATCCCACCTGAAAATAGTCCATTTGATTTAATGAATTTACAAATTTATGTACCCATGAGGGGTTCCTTTTCCACATCTTTATGTATGAAGAGTTCATTGCACCAGACAAGCAAAGAAACTCATAAAAATAACATAAATCAATGTCAAGACTGTCCATGTGACAACAAACATTTAAAAGTACACAGCCCACACTACAAGTCACACAAAAAAAAAAATTCACAACAGGTAATTAAGAAATCTTATTACCAGTTATTTGTGTCACTTACATGTAATTTTTTAAACAGATTTCCACTCACTTGAAACCCACTATTAGAATGCTAGATGAGCACATCAATCTAAAATCCTAAGCAACAAAACTACCTCATGTGATGATTTAAAAAACCCAGTAAACCTGGAAATCAAAGAGAAGGTAATGAAACTATTAAAACTGTTAAAATTATAAACTGCCATAGTTCACTGTTATTCTCTACTGATTAGAGTTAATACACATATACACTAAAGTCAGCACAAGTGAAATTATGGCAGCTGAAAGCACTGAAAAAATACAAAATCAGCTTGAGACAACAGAATGCATGAAATCTGTATTAATTGATTGGGTCAGAAAGTTTGTATTTTCATTAGAAGCCTTATTCATATGCTTGCCAGGGTGTCCAAAAATGTTCCCATTGTCAGTAACTATGAAGCAGCAGTAAGGCTTGTCCAGAACAAAATGAGAAAGTATAGGGGGAGAGAGAGTGCACAGCAGAGAACAAGAGTAGGAGAGCAAGCATGACAGAGAAATGTATTTCTTGCTTCTTGTCAAAACTTTTAATTTCAGACTCAGCAGGAGCCAGAATTATGAGTACACAAAGCCAGCTAGGCATTTTGGAAGTCTACTACAAACAAATTATTGGGAATCTTACCACGACATCAAATTGAGACAATAAGGTATTACTGGAAGCATGTGATTGAAGGATACAGTCTGACTGAACTTCGGTCTTCCTCATACCTATGGTTTTCAGATATATTTCACATAGATCACTCTCCAAACAACACAGTTTGAATAGATCACTCTTCAAAGAGACAGACATAATTGCAACATGACCAGTACTCCTTCAAGCTACTTTTAAGAGAGGGATATATTTCTTATAATTGTGGCCCTGTCAGACTTGCTTAGATGTCTAATAAATCTTGGCAAGGAAATTATTATCTTATTAAAAGCACTAGGATCTTTTTTTCAATCTGAAAAATGGCCATATGCATAGAATTTAAAACAAACCTCTATTTCAGTTCTGTTTTAGAATAAAACCAGAGAGTTTTACAGACACAGAAGTACCAGTAAAATTATAAATGCCAGCTTTCAAACTATCCACTTTTCAATCACCAGAGGGACTACTTAGAAGATACAGCAAGGGAAAAGCTTCAATTTTAATAATCCAGTGAATATATATTGCTTTCCCTTTGTCAAGTTGAATAAATCTAAGTAAATAACTGTAGCGTTTTTTAAATCTTCCATGGATGAACCACAGTCAACTACATGCTCTTCAAGTGAGTAAAGAAGCAACACTCCAAAACAATACCAGAGCACTCTCAAACACTTGGGACTGACTTCAAAGAAAACATAAAACTGAGGTATTAACCAGAGAGGCACAACAGATTTGTGGAGTGGGAAGTCTAAGAAATTTCTTTCCAGCTACAGAAGCAAAACTATTAAGCAATAATGGATGTCAAACAGAACATTATATCAGAGATAGAAAAGATCAAACAATAAATGGCAACGTAATACGCTTAAAAAAAAAAAAAAACAACACTTCAAAATTTAACTGCTCAGGTCACACTCACTAGTAGCAAAAAAAAAAAAAAAAAAACAGAAACAAAGGCAGATAGCCAAAACCAGAAAATCCAACATGAATCTGCATCTTGAATGCTCCATGTGGCTCTACACCTACAACAAAGGCAAAAAATGGGAAGATGGAAAACAGGGGAGTTGCACTCATCTGGCTGATTTTGTACTTCTTTAGGTGCTGTGCTATATATTTGAATTTCTCCTGTCTGAAGATAGTAAAAAGGTAACAAAACTGTTTTTTCACTGTTTTCCCTTCCTCTCTTTTTTATTGCAATTTCTGCAACTGCAAGCCCTCTATTCTCCTCTATTTCACTGTTCATCAATGATATTCAGAATAACATCCATGAAAAGGGCAAAGATAACTTACATTACACTTAGCTTTGGGCCTTGGATTGTAGAATTAGTGGGTAAAATGATTTTACTTTCATCCTTGTTCTTGATGTGAGAGCTGTCTGCTGAAGTTTCTTGACAGAGTTTAAACATCAGATTACAGACTGCCACAAAAGACACAATACCACCTTGCCATCTCCTCCTCCTCACCACATGCTTTTAGAACATTAAACATAAATCAGTCAAGCGCAGGATCAAGCCTAATTTTTCTATCCCATGTATAAATTCTGCATAATTCAAACTCCAGCAGCTGGTCTTGATTGCTGTGAAATCTCTTCAAGGTTCTGAGCTTATTAAGACAATCGGAAATGAGAGCTTGACATCCAAGAATCAAATCCTTGCTCTCTGCTAATTGGAATGTTGCAACATTGGAACAAAATACATCATAGTTTATCAGTGGTGATGCATACCAATGTGCAGTGCATAGGATTTAAAATGCAAAGTAACAACATGGAAATTTTCTACATTAAAATACAGCTTTTTCAAGATCAAATAAACAGTGAAAACAAAATCATGTTCATGAGTATTTATTTAGAGATTAATACATATTTATATTGTAATTTGTTAAATATTTATTTACTTTTACTTGCTTATGCTGTATAAACATTAAATATAACCAAAAAACAGGGAATATATACTTATTTCCTGATAATTATAAGCAATAAGAATAGGTAGGTTCATGCCACTTTCAGTATTCTTCCCTGCAATGGTGCCATATGTGTATATTACTAAGAACAAGTAAAGCAAGAAACAGCTTTGTCATACAGTTACTATAATGTAGCTACTAAAAATTAATAAAGCCTCTTTGTGAGTCATCAATTCAATTCCAAGAGACAAAAGGTATTGCTCCAAATATTTCTAAATGTTTAGGAAGATATCAAAACAATCTATCTTTATCACCGTTTCTACATCTATTTTCCTTTTACTGACCCAGAGTTTTAGGAAGCTTTGTTTTCAAAATTTTTTCTTTCACATTACAAAGTATTTAACAAAATAAAAATTCAACTATTCCATACAAGAACATCATTTAAAACTAAGTGAGAAAAAGATTTTTTTTCACCTTGCTATAACCAGTGGAGAGTCACCTTTCAGTTTCCTGACAGACAAAAGAAATTTCCAGCAATACCTGCATTGATGCTCCTTCCACCCTTGCGACACAGGCAACTCTATCCAGGAAAGTCACAGTTACAGGAACAGCAACAAAGAAACCTTTTAAAAAGGCTTTAATGTATCTCTTCCCCAATCCCTGAGCCTGTGCCATAATCTGAAAAATATGAAGGAAAGAGAAAAGTTGTTATAAAACAAATTTGAAGTAACATCAACATGTAGCAATTCAATAAAGAACAATTAAGAACAATTTTTTTATCTGTTAGAGTCTCGCAATGTCCAGAGTGAAAACAACAAAAAAAGTGAGCACATGAGAATAGAAAAAAACCCCAAACCAACAAACCAGAAATCTTCATCAGATTTTAAATGTCTATTCTACAGAACAGAGCTTGATACTTCACAATTATTCTTTAGCTAATTTGAACATTTCTTGTGATCCTGTGCTAGCAGAAGTACTTGATAAAAATGACTCAATGAGTCAGGTAAGCAAGAAGGAGAGTAATGCAACCAGACAAAATTTAATAATGCATTTTGGAAAAAGGAAGGATTGCAAATAATTTTCTCTCCATACACTGGTATTTATTAATTTTTCATCCCCAAAGGTGGACTGTGTTAAGCAAAGGAAAGTTATTTGCAACACATCACCTTTTCTTGATTAAATACTGTCACAAACAAAAATGCATAAATGCATCATTTCCACACAGGTGGTAATGCAAATGTAACATCAGTTCAAATTGTCACATATATCATAGCAACACAGCATAACAAGGATTCCTTGTTCCCCACTCCATCACAAGTTAAAAGTATGTTCGCAGACTAAGACTGATGTAATGACACATGGGATGATTCCATTCCATCTCCATGTATTATACAATCTCTCATCTATTTATTTACCCTTGAACCACTGAACATGCTTGGAAAATACCTATGATGTATTCATAGGAAACATCAGCTATTTGATTGTACCTCTGAAAAGCAAGCTGAATGTCCAGGTAGTGCATGCTTAAACTCAAGCCTAATTTACAGAACTGCAGTTTCAACATAAGAAATGCTGCCCTTCACCTATTGGAAAATCCATTTTAAACTGCTGCTTCCACCTGATGAATCCCTGATAGATCAGCTTGTGTTTATATTCAAGAACAAAGTTATTTTTCAATTAAAATAATGAAAAGCATAAATACATGCAGTTTCAATTAATCCTCTTATGAAGTATTTAAAATTTCAAAATATAATGTTGTGGGGTATGTTTTATGTTTTAAATGGTTTGTTTTGCAGTCCCCTCAGTTAATAGCTTAGTTCTAGATTGTATTCCCCTCCCTCCTCCACATTTTGTTGGGTTTGCATAGACTGTATCCACTTACTTGGTTGTCAATCCTTCCCTAACCCTGCCCTCTCTTTCACAGTGTTCCCTATCAATCCACTAATCTTCAACACCTTATTGGTTGTTTAGGTTGCATTCCTTATTGGTTTCTGTATTGTAATCCCTGCCTTGTACCCCTCTCCCTGTTGGATCCCTACCCTCATCTCTGCCCCTAAACAGTCCCTTAAAACCAACTGTTCTGCTTTGTTCTAGGTCTTGGCCTCTGCTCTTTCTTTGTGTTAGGTTGTTTTTTGTGTTCTTTTTTTTACAATAAATGATCCTCGGAGCTGCAAGCTTAGCCCATCTCACATTCTTTACACTGACCCGCCGGCGACTGCCTGGGACACTCAGGGCCCTGGGGAAGATGTCGTGCCCCCATAAAGCACATAATGTCGACTTGCACTGTGACAATATAATAATTTTTTCTTTGCTGCATTTTCAGAAACATGGAAGTGCTGAACTGTTTGTATGAAGAATATAAACTGATGTCACTCTGATAAAATAGTACTGAAGGTAGTATTTCTGTCACAGAAAGAGCTTCTTAATTCCAAAACCCATAAAACTTAGAAGAGAAAACTCAGTTCTACAAAGTAAGCCATCTGCATATTCTTCACTAGAATTCTTTATAGATATTAATAGCTTTGCAATGACAAGATCTGTCTTCTAAGACTATTACTTCTGACATTCACCTTCAAAAGCTTTTAATTCTTTTTTTTAAAGTGGAAATATTTCATCATCTGTAATTTACGCAGAAGTTTACATTTTCACA
The DNA here is from genome assembly GCA_013400215.1 of Cisticola juncidis. Lineage (NCBI taxonomy): Eukaryota > Metazoa > Chordata > Aves > Passeriformes > Cisticolidae > Cisticola > Cisticola juncidis. The sequence goes on along the minus strand of VXBR01009869.1, from coordinate 390,740 downwards.
CTGTTTATAATTCAGTCATTTTCTTTCTAAACATCTCATGAAAACATTTTCAATTTGTATCAACCACTTTTACAAATAATTTGCAATATTTGTGAAACAGAACAAAAACCTCACCATTTCAAGACAAAAGCCATAAGAATTTACTCTCAGCTTATCATTTAAGAACTTGTCATTAAAATGAATCAACCAAAAGAGACTATTGCCTCAATCAGCAGAGCTTTACCTTTGGAAAATATGCCACATAAAAATAAAAATCTCTAAAAAACAGGCTCTGACTACATCATTGCCTACACCTTAATACTATTCTCTCGACCTATTTACTTTGAACTTTGTGTCTTGAGTTTTCTGGCTGGAACTCCACCTCTCTGCTATGAGGTCTCTCATCTGTCAGCCACAAAATACCATTGCAAGACCTACTAACAAATATATTCACCATGTTCTCTAGAGTAACTTGAGCAGGAAGACATTGTCTGACACATGTATCACAATATGGCTGATTTAGTAATAGTTTTTAAAAATTCAGAAATCAAACAACTTTACTTCTCTTAAAATTCCTCAGAGTCAAATCTCTTTTTCATTAATAATGAAACATGAATATTCATCCCATTCTTTCTACTAAATCTATGGACAGATCTTGTTATAAACTTCTTGCAGAAGCCCCATGCTAGTATCTACAAAAAATCTAGAATCTGAAGAGAAGTAATTGGTCAGACAATCCACAGGAGACCAACCATATGCTTCCTAGAAGTACAAGCTAATTAATAGTGACAGAGAAACTAGCAGTCAGGTTAAAACTTCTAAGACAAAATGCTTCATTCTCAGTACACCACTTGGACAAGGCAACACCAGCAGTATCAAGCAGCTGTGGACAACGCTGAGAATTAAAGTCCTAATTTTGTGGGTTTGAACACAGGTAGCATTACACAGCACAATTAAATAAATAAATAAATGAAGAGGGAAAAGCACCACCAGCACCCCTACAAGCAATCAATTTGTAAAGCCACCGAAACCAACAACAGCTCATGTGCTGAAGGACTTCTCTACTTGCCCTGAATTTTCTCCTCTCCTCCCCTCTCCTCTTGGTAACTGAGCAAACCACTGGTTTCATCTTTCCTGTACACCAAAATGATAACTCCTTCATTTATAATGATGTGCTACACTCTGAACTTTTCCTAGTTCCCCACCTCCCACAGCAAAGGGCAGCTTTTCCCATAACACAGATTGAGCCGGTCAGTAGAAGCCTTTCTTCCCCCAAAAGACAGCAAAGATTTGCACGCAATTGATTTCAAACAATTTGAGAAGAACTACGTAAAAACAATCCATCTTTCACCTTAAGTCCTTTCACATAGCAAACCATTTTCAACACATAGGTAAGTTACTACATGTCAGTATCTGACTTAACAGTGCATACATTTTTGCCATGTCTGTTTCATAAGCTTTCCCCTCTAAAAAGCACAGACAAGTAACATGTAGAGTTGCCATGCAACTGTTGACAAAACAGTTCACCACCCAACTGCCAGTAAACGGGAAGTTACCCCTCACTCTTTCCATATGAGGGGTCTCAAGTCGCCTTGCACTGCCACAGTGGAAGAGCTGAAACATGGGCAGCAGAAAAGCAGTTTGCAGCATTACCTTCGATCAGTAACTGGACATGTGAATGCATAATCCTCAGATGATAAGTACTTCTGGATTAAAATGTGCAGTGTTACCTTTTTTTATTTGATGGTCACAGGAGAAAATAAGGGAAAAAAATCATAATAAGCATTTATTGCAGTCACAAGAGAAAATTTAGGGAGGTAAAGGGTACACACAAAAACGACCCTTAAAATTAAAAGAAAAATTTCTGGTTGGAGTTTTTTTATAAAGAAAACTTAAGATAGCCATCACTTCTGAAGATAATATTCTGCTCTTAGAGCTTTCAAAAACATCTGTAGATTTTGAAAACATCATGTTTCTGGAGTTAAATTCTGAGATACTGTGCAGTGTCCGATTTATGATGACAGGTTTAAGTGTACGTCACTGAGGCAAGCAAAGTATTGTTTGCTGAAAAAAATCATTTCCCTAATATTTCGGGATCTCTGCCCAGTTTGACACCTTGAATAAGATCAATAAATCACAACATTTAAAAAGATGTGGGAGAAAAAAAAGAAACAAAACCAAATACAAAAAAAAAAAAAGAGGATTAAATATTTTAGAGATGCATGTGCTTTTCAGCACCCATAAGTTGCACTTGGTTTAGGAAAAAAAAACCCCACAGAATAATTCAGTAGAACTGACGAACTTCAAACCAACAACCTTGAAAACTTGTTTGAAATGGAAACATGGACAAGAAAAATCCAAGATCAAAAATGCTAGCATATAGCAGGTCAAAGCATTAGGAATTTCACATTGTGCAGCTCAGAGATTAAGGCAGATGGAGCACAGCATTATCTGGACTGAAGTATTTGGTGCACAAAAGGTCCAGGGATTATAATGAGCCTCTCGTGGGTACTACAACATATGGAGCAGAGATGCTATTTAGATAGCTCTCTATGTATAAAATGTTTCTTTTTTCTTACACTTGCCTGCACATTAGAAGACACTGTTTATCAAACACCCTGCAGAAAATCATCAAGTAATTCAAAAAGCCCCAGGTTACAATGTATTTGCAAACCTAGGTACTTAAAAATTACCCACAGAAGTATGATAGGAAAAATAGCTGTAAAAACAAGGCATTAGCAGTCATCCACAAAGAAAATAGAATGGCCCCTAATGTGCTTCTACAAGAAGATATGTGAGGGAACAGGGAGGAGGGAATTACAACCTATCTGCAAAACAACTAGCCCACTAAGACTGCTACATTAGTGTGAAATTATCTATTTCATCTTGTTCAAGAATTAGTAACTATATGATATATAGTTCAAGAACCCATTGAAACAACCAACTTCTGTCATTCAAAATATGCATTTTTCCATAAATGAGCGGCATCACACTAGAATTCAGGATAGATTATTTGAAAACAAAGAAGACTTTCATAACAAAAAACACCACAACACATGAATAAGCTGAATTTTATTATGTTCTATGAAAAATAAAACTGAGGACAGAAGGTTTTGCTTTTAAGAATGGTCTACTTGAAGATGAGGTTATACCTAGCTTAACAACCACAATTAACAGGATACTGCTCAGTATAAGAATTTGTGTGATCTTTTTAATATATTCTTTTTCTGCAATCTTTCATGATACAAGGCCAGAGCTAAATACGGCCATGCAGCCTGACTATCATTTCCCATTTTAGTTGTATATTTCCATAACTTTTATATTACAGTGATTACTTTAAGGGTACAAGTATGCGGAGCTTTTGGTAGGCTGATTTAATTCACATCTATTTATCCAAGTACAGGCTTGGACATGATGGTGATGAATGCCACAGAAGAATCAAAATAGACTAGTCCATAAGTTTTCAGTTAAAATAATCAATATAGATCAGTGCCTTTAAGTTTTCATTTAAAAATCCTATCTGGTTCCAGAGGAGCTCTCATTTGTCCTTCAATAAAGCCAGCTCTATCCTTGTATTATTCCACCACAGTGGTATAACATGTCTTTTCAATTAATGTATCTATATTCTGCACAGACTTTACTCATCCTATTCCTCATATTACTCTCCCTCTATCCCCGAGCATACAGACATTAAAGACCAGCCCTCTATTGTGAGTTTGGAAATAACTCAGGTCATGGAAATGACTACTGTGTTACTAAAGGAGCAAATCATAACTTAATCTGCAGTTTCAGCAACTGCACACTATGCTCTGCTGGTTTTTTTTCTTTCCTCTAAATTAGTCAATTTGTTCTGACACCCAAATGTTTTGCTTGTTCCAAATACAAAGCAGCAGATTCTGTTAGTTTCAACTCCTTTTGCACCATTTATTATGCCTTTGCTTGAATTCAAGCAATTACAATTTTCATGTAATAGCTCCCAGCCCTAAGAAATGCACAGAATTTTTTCCAGTATACCACAATAAAGAAAAACAACAATAAAAATCCATTTTTCTAATCTTCTCAGTGCTGTACCATACAGAGAAGTTCCCAGAAGCAGACAAAACCAGATCAACCATAATGAGCTTTCAGCTCACAAACGAAGTAGAAAAGCTTAAACCACAACAATCATCAACATAATCAGTCACAGAATTATTGCTGGGAGGAAAGAATCAGTTTAATGTGGAACTGATTCTTCTTTTAATATAATATTACTATATCCAGACATTGGGATCTGTGTCATGTACAAGGGTTTAGTTGACATGTTGGTTGTAACTCAAAAGAAATTCGTATTTCTTATTCTTAGAAATTAATTTTATGTTTCAAGTACTCAAATTTTACCCTAATGGAAAACCTTTTATTTCCAAACAAAACATTTTACTCTTCCAATATAAGAAAAACAGGAAGAAAACACAGCTGTAGACCAAAGTTACTCTCAGCAATCAAATTAACTACTAGTTCAGGATGGCAAGCAATCAGCCATCCCTCGATTCTGACAAGTTATTCAGGATTCCATTTGATACACACAAGCATAAAAAAAGGAATTATAAATTTTAAAATTAGTAATTGTTATAAATCAGACTTTTTTTCTCAGCACTTAGAACTTCAGATGTAATGAAATATCTTCCAAGTACTATCACACAGGCAAGTGGCAGAGTACCAGCCCTTCTAACATAGAAGTAACAATATTTGGGTTTATTCATGTTCCTGCACCTTCAAAGAAACTAAATGTCATTAATATATACTGTAGGGAAAGGAAAATACTAAATTACATCGATTTTTGGAACTCATTTAAGAGAGCAACATAACACACATTCAGCTTCTTACAACTGAAAGTTCTGTGTTGCTTCCAGCCTAACGATTCAATGCCTCCAACCAAAGTTAATTGTCTAAATTAATTTTAAGTCTCTTTTGCAAACAACTACCAGCTGCTGCTATGTTTTGCTCTCAAGTAGACTGCATAAAAGAGGAGTTGCTTTGAAACTTACTGAATTTGTAAATTATATTTACTGTAAACAACAGCATAACCTTTGAATTTCAATGAATTTGTACATTCATCTAGTCAACTTTCTGGATTGTTTCACGCACCATAGAACTATCATGTTAGTTGTGGTGATCCAGAACCAAACTTAGGCAAAAACAACAACAAAAAAAGGCAAGATTCAGTTTTCACCAAAATATATATAACTTTAAGTATTCAGATAATGTTCAGTGAACAGCCTGAGATTAGCAGCATGCAGGCTCAAACGTTAATATTATCAGAAACAAATTCTTCTAAAAGGTTTTGCTTTTGGATTACGAAGAACTAAGTTTTATATGGAACAGGGAAGTTTCTTCAAGCCTAATGGAAAGTGAAATGAATACAAAAACAAATTAATAGAAGAAACAAGATTCTCAGCATGCCAGTATGCACTGAGTATATGAGGACAAAATAATGACTGAAAAAGTATTTATTATGGTATGAAAAAAGAATGCCGAGAGAAAGAATAGAAAATGCTTCTACTATTTGAAAGGTATTTTCCATTTTCAGCATACTTAACAAAAACTACTAGTTCTCTCACAACTACTGTAAAACAAGCTTTGTGCATCCTTGCTCAAAGCAAGGAAATTGGGACTGACTCCCCGACAGAACATTCCCATGAAACCCAGCAGCAAAACCTAATGAAACAACTACTTACTGTCTACTGTCTGGGGGATTTATACATCTGTCTAAACGTATAAACTAATACAGCAAATTATACCTTCAAAAATAATTTCCTTTAACAACTCATGTCTTATCCTTGAACTCTAGAGGTCACTGTGGGACTTGTTACGATCAGACCTTGCGTACTCCATCACTCCCCACCATACTGATTTTGAGTCTGGGATTTGTGATAACTTCAACTGCCATGTAAGTTTCTCAGGTCTCAAGAATAAGCAAAACAACTTAACAAATATAAGGATACAGATTTTTAGAAACAGCTAAAATCTGTGGCACCCTAGTCGACTTTAAAAGATCTCACCACAAAATTACAACTGTGACTGTGAAACCATTTGAATCCTAATATTATTGCTAGCATGCTCAAAATATTATTTTCAGGGATCTGGATATCACCCACTACTATACCATATGTACAGTTATTTATCACCAGTTCCAGGAGAAAATTTATTTTGGTAACAACACACAAGTTAAATAAAAGAACCTGTACTTTTAAAAGTAAATTAAATAAAAGACTCCTGGAAAATCTTCCAAATACAGCAGTTAAAAATGTTAACTTTTTTTACAATATGCATATGTGCTCAGTTACAAAGCTGCATATTGGAAAAATCAAGTCTAATTCTGAAGTTTTCTAGATAAATTATTTCATTTAACCAGAAAATCCTCAAGAGGTTCTGTCTTCCTAGTACATTTTAATGACAATTTCACTTTTCTTGCTAGCTGAACAATGAAGAAGTATGTGTGGCATATGATATTAGGGGAGAAAAAGAAAACAAAAAAGTGCTAGTACAAGAAAGTTATTTAGAGAGATGTAAAGCAGCTTTATCTTTTCTGGTATCTTGGTGTGCTCAACGAATTCCAGTTCCACAGAACAACAATGGTAACATTTAAAAAATGTAAAATTTCTATAATGGAATACTGGCTAATTAAAAAATTTTACAAGGTCAGAGTCTACTTGTTGTTCAGCTACACTTCTTCTATCTAAGCTGTTTGCCGACTTCCAAGAAAATTTGCCTTAAAAAAAGTAGGAACACCAGAGGCATATGTCTAGGAACTGGCTGAATGTCTTCAGCTTCAAGCATTGCAGCCTTTATACGGAGAAGCATTTAACTATGAACAGATTGTGGGACAAGCACCAGCTGAGGAAAAGCAGCTACTTTATGATAAGTTATATTATTATAAACAAAACCAAAACAAATAAAAACCCCAACAAAAAACTCTCCCTCAGATGTCCAAGATGTAGGATAACAGGAAAGTCACTCCATCAGGATACCAGAGAACAGCCATTAACAGTAGTCCTCATAGGACAAATACAAGATGTGATAGAAGTTTCATAAAGCAGAAAAATAGATTAAGTAAGAGCTGCTTGCAGTCCAAGACCAAGAGCAGTACACAGCACAAGTCCCAGCTGCAGATATGATGCAAATGAATGGGAGCAGACCCCCGGAGTCGCTTCCAAGCCCATTCCCTCCCCCGCCTTCCACCGGCGGCAGGGCACGACAGGGGGAGGATGCACAGAGCAGCGGTACTTGTCGCTATTGGCTCTGCCGGCTCTTTTTAACCCAGCCCCCTCCCACGGGAAATGACTATCTCGGTGATCTCAAGGGCGGAGAAGGGAGGAACCACACACCCGACCAGCGGCGGGGAGGNGGCGGCTGCACCGGGCGGCCTGGCGGGCTCGCCCTGTGCCGCACACAGAGTGAGACAGGCCCCGCACGGAATAAGGTACTTGGCCTGATCCTTTTCCGGCCCCTGTAGTAACAGGTTGAGTCCCCAAACACTTAGGGATGCTGCATTGCAGTGGCTGTGTTTTCTTTAAGTGAGGATGGAGATTACGATACAGAAGGAGTATACTCCAAATGCCATTTTTTTGGCAGTTGGACAACTAAATCTCTTTGGATATTCGTATGAAGTATTGGGAGCTCTTAATATTTCAGTACAAAGCTGTTCTGTACCTTACATACAGTGTAACGCACACAAAAGGATTTTAGTTCAGCCGATGACTTCCCCTAGAGCACACCAGATTTGATCAGGACTGATGTCAGCCACATCTGCTGCGTGTAGAGCTGACTGCATTGGACTGGCTATGAAACTCTTTTCACATTAAAGATTTTTGCTATGAACCTCTCAAGATCAAATCATGGTTTATCAGTTCTCTTCATTTTGAAATCAGGTGTGTGCTAAGCAACTAGCAGGAAATGCCCATTCTTACTCTTTATGTAGTTGTGGATAAAGTGAACTTTATCTAAGCTGATACTAAAGTTATGAGCTGCTAATGATGCATTACCAATGTTTGCACCATTTTATTTTTCTTTTTTTTTTAATAAGTATTCCTACCGCAACCACATAGGTACCCAGAAGTAAATGACAAGGTTTTTTGCTTTCAACTCTGACAAGAAGGTACAGAAAATGTTTTGCTTTGATGCTTTGATGCATTTGTGACTGAAATAAAGAAAAAGCAAGCCTTTTTTACCCACCTCGAATTACTTTTCAGTTGAGAGTACCATTAAAGCATTCTTGGCAAACCACAAATCCTACCTACAATATCCATTTAAAAGACTCAACAGACTCTCACACAGCAAGCTTTAAGCTAAAAACACATTTAGTTCAGTTTCCTCCGCATTAATTTCATTTTGCATTTAATGAGCACAGAAAACCAATAATAGATCTTCAAGACCTGTTTTGAGTTAAAATCCTTACATTTGCAAGTACAAATATCTGTAGCATTTTTAGCTTACTCCATATAGTAAAGGAATGAATGTTTGAGTGGTTTTGAGTGGACTGCTCTGAGGAAGTGCATTTTGGAGGAAAATACTGGATCCAACTGCCTCAGAGCACAGAAAAGGTGCAGTGAAAAAGGGCACAGGATCAAAAAGTCTGATTGCTTAATGGATATTGCAGATGAACACTTCCTGTAGTCCAGCTGTGGCTTGAAGTACTTGAGGCCCAAGGGCAGCAATCAATGGTGTGGCACAAAAGAGGGCAATAAATCTTAAACTTGCTATTGTATTGGAAAAAATATGATTGCTGCATCATCAGTATTGGATTATTACTCCTCTACATTTCATTACATGGCTGGGAACCTAACTCCTGCTACCTTTGACCACATACTGTTCATGTTATGCTTCATACATACTGAAACACAGTCTGGTCTGAATAAAGTAGATTTTGCTTCCAGATGGTCAGGAAAGCCCCAGAGCATAAAACTCTCTAGTGACCTCTCCATTAGGGAAAAAGAGAAGAATTAAAACAAGAAATTTATTCCTGAAATCCTATCATGGGTCAGTGAAAACAGCATAATCTTTGAAGGCCAGGAAATAATATATATCAATGATATGCCAATAACTTATGATAGTTTAGTTGTGTTGGATTCCTCAAGGAACTGTTATTACACTCATATTTTTGCATAGGAAAGAAGAAAATAAACATTACTTGCAAAGTCAAGAGTCTGTTGTCAACACAGGTAAATTCTTTACAGGCTCATGAAAGATTTTTCGGTTCAGATTTAATAATTACAAAAAAGACAAAACAATGCTATTGCAAGGAAAAAACCCACGTCTGTAATAGCTAAAATTCTTATAACAACTTCCTGGCATTCAGCTCCCTGGTGTTTTGCTGACCCCCTACATGTTTTCCACAAGTCTTTAGATGATTTGGTTCAGTGTGATGGGAGTTGTTTGCTTTTTTACCCCTGCATCTGGCTTCTCCGTGCTTTCCAGGTCAGAGTATTTTTAGCTTACCAACAGCGACTTGTTTACAACCCTGAAGTTTCCAGTGTCATCTTGCAGCTCCCCCCACTCCTGTCATTCCAACCCTCTAATCCCATGCATTGCATTATTCTGATAAGAGCATAAATATTGCATTTTGCCAACTGCTTATTACTACTTATTACTATGTATTATGGTTGAATCCCACAGTTATATAAAATTACCAAAAAGTAAAACACAGAAACTTAGAATATCTCAATTTGAAAGGGACCCATAAAAATCTTTGAGTCCAGCTCCACAGTCCTCACAGGACTACCTAGTCTAAAGCATGTGGCTAAGTTGTTTAGATGTTCCTTGAACAGTGGCTGGCCTGTGGCTGTGATCACTTCCCCAGGGAGCCTTTCAGTGCTTTGACCACCCTTTCAGCGAAGAATCTTTTCCTTATGTCCAATCTGAACTTTCCCTGATCCAGCTTCATTCCATTTCTTCATGTCATTGTGCCTAGCACTTGTCACCAGTGTGGAAATCAGTACATTAGAGAAGTACTTCCTGATCATTGTAATATTGTTACAGGTAAGCAAAGTAAAATAGTTGCAGGAATGCTAAAGCAAGCTCAGCAAAGCCCAGTAAGTCCAGAAGATTTGCAAAATCAGTATAAAGTCCATGTTCTGCTGATAGCCATAGCAATAATGTATTTACTGAGCCTGAGCTACTGATCTACATGGGTCTTAAGTATTTAAAAATGTGAAAATAGTTCAGCGTAATATTACTTATTGCTTGATACTCTTCAATATCTTTAATCAATTTACTATGTAGCATCTAAATCCTTATCTTGCTTTCAAGTGAAGAGCAGAGGTTACAAAGGTTAGTAGCAAAAAACAAATGTAGACCAATCATTGTAGATTAAAGATATTAAATGCTTGGCATAAAGCAGACAACATTTAGCTTACTATTATACGCAGTAGATTCTTTCAGTACTGTCAGATTTAAAGGCTTAAATTTACTTGTATTGAGTATTTCTGTGTTTGCCATTTCTCATTACAGCAGCTTTTTTCTGAATCATTTCTCCTGTACATGCATTTTAAAGGTGTGTAATTAACTGGTTGCAGGTTGTTAGGCAGTTGATGAAGGGTGAACAAGGCGTGGATTTTTTCGTTATTTATTTGTTTTCTTTATTGTTTCCCATAATACTCTGATGAGAGCAGCATGTGAAGGTATTTTACCCTTTGTATTATTCTTTTTTTTTTTTTCCTCAGAGTAAGAAATGTTTTGTGAGGCCATTTACAATTCCAAATTCCTTTAAACATTAGTGTCGAGGGAAGCCTAAATCAAAAACATACTAAGTGCCACATGAACACAGCATTGGCTGCCCCTGACACAAATAACCAGGTTAAAGAAGGACTTTTTTTCTGAGCTGTGTCTCTGACCACTTTTAGCTTGTTGTTTAATAATATGCTGTTTTTGAAGACCTAGACAATTCAGGAACTGTATCTTGTTTATAACTCAGTTATCCCTCACCAACTCACTTTTAACCAGAGAGGATAACTGTGTGGTGCAACCCACCCTTAAACCAAGCAATAGGGAGGCAGACATTCTAAGACATATTCATTGCTGGGGTCTCACAAAGGCCCCCATTGTCTACTCTTGACAAAGGTGTCTACCCTGGAGTGTTTGTAGCCACCTTTACTTTAACATTGTATCTAACAAGCATAATAAATAGGTTTCACCATGAAAAGTCCATCTTCTTATGCATGTACCTCTGAAAACCTCTCTGAAAAACCCTACCTTTAATTATACTGTATTAAGTAAAATCAGCATGAGAGGTTTTCAGTGAGTGGGAGCTGAATCAGAAGTAGGGGAGCAGGCTGAGAGCTGCTGAGACAGAAACAACTGAAAGAGCGGAGGCATGAGAAAATTAAACCGAGGCATGCATGGCGGAGTGTATTGAAATGGCAAATAATAGTCTGGAGGAATTGGTAGGGGACAAGCGGGGGACAAGCAAGCAAAAACATAAGAGAAAGTGTGGATGAATATAAAAAACAAATGGCAAAAACAAAGATCCCTTTATAAAAGACAGGAACAATTAAGCTGTATAATCACAAAATCCTGCTGTGACCCAACTCCTGTACAATTACTGAATGGACACATACCCCAAGCCCAGCACTTTGAAGAGTATGGCAACACTTTCTGTCTCTTGTTTCCAACTCACCTCTCTATTCCACCCTCCCGCCCCACCCGCACCGCAGTCAGCAGCAGCTTGTGTGGTATCTTTGTTTTCTGCACGAGAGCCTGGTAAGCAGAACCTCCGTGCGAACAAACCCAAGGCCAGAGGGGCAGCTGTAATTAGTTCCCAGTCATCACCAGTAGTTCCTAGTGGCACCATCAAATAATTCTTAAAGGGTTTTCTTTATTAATGCTACACATAACTTTGTTGAATTTTTTCTCATTGTCTTGGTTTCGAAAGATAGGTATCTGTCAGGGAAAACTGGAGTTTCCCTTGGAATGGAGAATGTAAAAACCCCCTCCCTCCAAATTATTACAATTCTGCAATTAGGAGCTTTCAGGCAAAATATGGGAATAGTAATAACAGTTCTTTACTAGGAATATAAAAAAGGTACAAATGCAGTAGTACAAAAAACAACCAAGCAAACAAACAAAAGTCCTAGAAAACCCTGACAGAGTCAGAGACACAACCTGACACCCTGTTGTCAGGGTTGGAAGCAGTGCAAATAAGTCATCCTGGAGTAACAGATATTGTTCTGTGGAGTAGAGATGATCCTGTAGAAAAAGGGTCCAGTGCTGATGAAATGGATCCAGTCTTTCTCCAAGAATTCAGCAGAAAACCAGCTGAATTAGTGTTTGAGATTGCAGGTTTTATGCTGGTGGCAAGGTTTTGGCTCCCCCCACTGGGTGGAGCAGCTCACAATGGAATGAAGTAATGTTGTCAGTCATGTGAGAGGCTTTAAATTGCCCATTCACAGGCGATATCCCTCAGAGGAGGATGGGTACAGGAGGAGAGAAGAACAATATATCCCAACAGGTTTCAACAGATGAAAATAGAGTACACATTTTTGGTTACATTTTTCAACCCAAGACCCTCATCCATTCTTACTTTAGAAAGTATAATACATTCTTTACTAATATATTTAAACAAATATGTGAAACAATATTACAGGAGAACAGTGGGTGTCACAGCTGCAGGCAATTGGCATCTCCATTTCCCTCTGTTAAGTATGTATTTTGAGGACCTTATTACAGGTTGGTAGATCACCATGTTCTGAGCACATTTTGTTTGCTGAAACAATTTTTACTTCTAGTAGTATAGCCTGGGCTAAGTTCAAATGTTTTCTAAATTATATCAGCTCCATCTGAATCCAAAATCTCCAAACAACAACTGGCTACAGTCTTTTTGAAACCTCCCATGGGAAAAATTCCTTCCTAACACATGAAATTAGAGTCAATAAATGACTAAGGCATCAGATGCAGAATTGAGACACTTAAATCCAGAGTTATGGTTCAAACACTACAGTTCAGCTCTTGTATGACCTTGTGGTTAATTCCTCATTTGACCTGCAAGTTCTTTGCAAAATCCTCCTTTCCTGCAAGCTATACTTGCAAACACCTAAATCAGAGAGCTGAACAGACAAGTTTTTAAATATTATATGAATTACCAGAGCATGACTTGCACTTATCCCAAAGAATCAAGATTGTCAAAATATCTAACTTATTTTAAAATAGCAGGATTTAGTGTATAAGCACCAATGTAGTTAGTGAAGTGTGTACGGAAGGGGATTTTGATCACAGTTTTCTTGCTCAAGTCTTTGTTTTCTTTCTGAAGCTCAGGAGTTTCTAGGGTTAATCCATACATCCCAGATTAACTCCATGTACGAGAGAGATATTGACTGCTGTTGCTAAGATGTAAAAGAAAATGGTAACTTGCTCCTGTAATCTACACAGCTCCTTCATCTTTCAGAGTGCTCAATGCCCATTCTAAAATTTCTTGCTGGACCTCAAGGGTTGAAGACAAAACAAGTCATTTCCAACTCCTGATCACGTTGGCATAAAGTTTAGCTGTGGTACTTTGTAGGGGGCAATTCTCAACTGTATAGCAATATTTCATACCTCAGAGTGATATTCATGTTGTTTGGATAGAAATTTTGAGTCATTAGGGACTTCTGTAAAACACTCAGTCTAAAGGTTAGTGAGTTTATATAAGGATATCTGAGATAACAATGATTATATGACTGAGTGAAATTTGGTTTCTTCTTGCTATCTATTCCCTCAGTATCTGTCTTAGGTTATGTAACAAAAAAAAAAGAAGAAAAAAAAAAAAGGTATTCTATTTCATCTGTAGAAAGGAGTTGGGGGATGGTTTCTTTTTTCTTTATCCCTCGTAACTCCAGCAGGGAGGAGGGTGGATGCCTTCTGATAATAGACCAATTGTTAAAACCCGGAGGGGGGGGGAGGGTGGTANAAGAACTGTTATTACTATTCCCATATTTTTGCCTGAAAGCTCCTAATTGCAAAATTATAATGATTTGAAGGGAGGGTGTTTTACATTCTCCATTCCCAGGGGAACTCCAGTTTCCCCTGACAGATACCTGTCTTTCCAAACCAAGACAGTATCTCTACACACACACATATATATACACCGGTGAAATTTCTGGGTGTAACTTACCCAGCCATTCATCTGTCTGACCACTTTTGTCCACCAAACACACCTTAGTCTGTCCATTCTCTTGGGGTTCTGTAGCCTGGACAAACTCCATTGTGCCAGCCCCACCTAAGCTACAGGACAGCAACAGGCAAAGGAGACAGGATGGAGTTAAGGCTTTAGCTCACTTGTCACTCTTTGTCTGCTGGTCACAGCAGTAAAACACACTGTAGTTTTCAGGGGCACATAAATTACTCAAATCTAATGTAGCTATTTTTTACTATACTGCATTTCAGTTCCCATCAGTTGACCTTGGAACCACTTACTTGAGACCTGATATAAGATAATTCTTTCAGTGAGGAAAGGTCTCTTTTTCACTGCATACTTGATCATTTTAAAAAACATTTTGTAGACTCATTTTTTCAGGCCTTAATCTTGACATTCATGCATGAACCACTAAAGCTGAAACTACAAAAAACAGCCTCATCAGGAGCAAAAAAAATGAAATTTAATGGTAGAAATTAGGGAAAGCAAGGAAATCATTCTAAAGCTTTTCCCAGACTTCAGTTACATGTATGCATAGATTCTCTTGCCTGAAGGCATTGAAGTCCAGGTGTTTGGGTCTCTCATTAAAATGAATCTCAGCAATAGTATCCCCTTAAAAACAGTCATGTTTTTAATTTGCTTATATTTGTACATTTACAAGTAAGCTTACAGGGCTCATTCATTTTCTTTTGCAAAACTCTTCTCACATGTCCATTAAAGTTCACGCACATTGAAACTTTTAAGGGTTAGCAAAAAATAATTTGGAACTTCAAGAGCAAAAGATTTTTATCTGAATATAATGTCTACTGGTTAACATCTCAGGAAACTGTGAGAATGTGTTCTGCTATGGCCAGGTGAATTCTTCAGCCTGTCAATAAAAAGGTATAAATCCCTTGCAGGGAAACAAATGTAATATACTCTGGGTTTATATACTTAGGGCTAGCTTTAGAAACAGCTACAAGTACCTAGCCTTTATGTTTCTGCCTTGCCTCCTTCCTAGCCGCAGGAATGCATTGGCCTGATGGAAGCACCCAGGGGCAGCTGGTCCTCAGAGTGTCCACTGGGATCTGCCTGGTTTCCTATGAGGCTTGCGTGCCTCAGTGCAGTCAGGTGAGAGTCCCAAGTGCTGTGCCAAATCCTGTGCCGAGGACAGGCACCTGCATTAGCTCTCTTAATGAGCTGTGTGCTGTGGTATTTTGCTGCTGGTGGTGATATAGGCGATATCTTATTCACTGAAATGTTCACCCAGGGAGATAAACAACTTGTGAGAGCTGCTCTCTGACTCTGCTACAGCAGGCAACTTCTAAATGAAAAATGAAATTATCTAGGCAGAATGCAGGCAGGTATGTAATCACAGTGTCCTGCTCCCCCCAGAAACACATGAATTGAATCATGCTGTGTTTGACAATACAGCAAACTGCTGACTGTGTCACCTAAACAGAGAGAGCCGTACAAGGGGTGCTTTACCCTGTGCTGAGAGCCTATCAAGGAGTGCATTTTCATGTGCTGGGGAAGCTGTAAATGACAGTGCAGCAGATTTTTTTCCAGTGAGAGCAACCAGCACACCACTTGTACAACAACTGAGACAAGACACGTGTCAAGGAAGAACAAATGCACATCTTCATTCTGTTGGGTTTGATATTCATAGGGATTTAACTGAAAATCTGTGTCCCAGGCTCACCAACATTTAAACCACATTTTACCACATTTAAAGTATATTACATATAACATTAATACATTAACCTCAGCATAATTAACAGTACATAATATTTAACATATATTTGGGAAGGGACTACTACTGCAGGTTTGCCCCAAGTTGTGGTATGGTCTCCACAACCTTAACAACATTATAATAGTCTAAACAATGGTCAAAGATTTACCTGAAAACTGCATGTGGATCGACCCCAGACCAGCTGAGTGCTTTAACTATGGGACTGCTGTGTGAAAGAGGATGTACTGCCTCTCCTGATCACATTTGGTTGGTGTCTCCCTCCTAGGAGGAATGCCATGGGGACTGTTAGATTGAGCACTGCAGACCTGCATGAGAGCTAAATGCTAAGATAAGCTTGCATAGTGCTGACACCAACACGCCTTGGCCATGGGGGTTTGAAAACCTAGAGAATGCTAAATACAGAAGTGTTTGTTCATACAGACTTTTAAGTATCAACAAAGGAAAGAGGGGTCAGGCCTTGTACTTTTGGATGTCTTATTTGAAAACATTCAATGACTACATATACCAGGTACCAGTAGAATACATATATCCCTTCAAATATATTACATTCAATATACTGAGTATAGTAAATTCAATAGCTCTCTCCAGGTTAGACTGTTCTGTTCTGAATTGCAATGCTGTCAATACAAGTAACTGCTTATCAAACTGAATCTGCTTATCAAACCTCTTTTTAAAAATCAGATCAAGATGACTGACACTAACTAAACCACACCATGAACTATTTCCTCTAAAGAGGTAGTTGGCATAAGGAATGCATAATTTTACGTATTTTCCAGGTGCCTGAGACCTAGGTTTTAAGAAGAAAGGGGAAAATACCAACCTCTGAAAAATTAAATGGGAACTTTTCAAGCTTATAACATACAGTAAAATATTTATTCTTAATAAAGAATAGTGCTTAAACTAATTTGCAAACACTAAAAAGTTAAAACCCTAGAAAAATGTATCTTCTATAAATAGCACTACAGATTATCAAAGTGCCATGAACATTTTGTGCAGTTACTATGATGATGGTAAAGCATCTTTACACATCTTGGTTGAAAAGTCAGACAATATATCCACTTGTTTTGTGTCAGGTATGAAACACATTTTCATATGATGCACAGTTATAGCATGAACTAAGATGAAATATCAGAATAAAATTCATGTATTTTCAGGATAACACTAAATCATATGCACTGAGCCCCATTACAACTTCAGTTGGGAGACTCTAAAATATAAGTGATCAGCTCTGCTAGGAAAAATTCTGTGTATGAGGACAAAATATATATTAAAGGTAGTAATTCTAAAATGTTGGTCTTTTAGGGATCAGAATATATAAGTTGAAACTTTGGGGTTTTTTTTTTTTTGGGTTTTCACATCTTTATTTGTAGATTGGTGTGAAATCAGCATGGAAATGTAAGTATTCTCAATTTAGACTCAAAGAGGTAAAAAGTTATTTATTTGGCTCTTCCAAACTGGAAATAAATACTCTGAAATCTGTGGAACAGCATTCAGATGAATCCAACTTTTGCTTTCATAAAGCTACTCTGGTAATCATTCAGTAGCATAAAACATGTTTTTCCAGTAATGTGTATAATACTTCACTGGTAATTTATTGAATTTGAGAATTTAGTGTATTAATTGTTCTTTTAGACTTAGGTTTTACATTTGATGTTTTTTTCCCAAATGTGAAAAATGTGTAGATTATAACATGACACATTGATCTCATTTATTTCTGACAGCTTAGAAAGAATAGGAATTCCTTTATTTTGCCTTTTTTACTAAATGTATGCTGTATATTAGCAAGTGTTTTTAAAATTCGAATGTGTAGCATCACTTGATTTCAAAACACATTACAGAAGTAAAACACAGCTATGCAGTGATTACAATTTTATGCTTCAATTCTCCACCACATCCGAGCACTTCAAGATTAGTCTATTGAAGATGATTGCCTCTGAGCTATCTGATTGTGATGGTTTACAGAGCTTTCACTTTCACATCAAGTATTTACCTGATCATATACATTTTTTTATACTCTTGTTAGATACAGTAATCTTAGAGGAAGGACCTTAAATAAGGTTATGTTGGTTGTAATCTGCCTAAAGCAAAAATATTTTAGTCTTGAAGTTTAAATACTTTTGTTCTCATTCTATGAAGAATTCCAATTATACAAAGAACTTAGTGGTTATTCCCAATTGCATAATGCATAAGCCCACACAAAACCCCTTATTAATAAATAAAGGTGCTAAAAGAGTTATTAATAAACCACTACATTTAAAAGAGTCCTTGGTCTGAAGAGACAAACCAAAGCAAAAAGTGAGAACATAAGAACTGGAAAACTTAAATTTAAATTTATTTTTGCTTAATTAATTTTATAAGGTCATTAAAATCATCATCATCATCATCATCAACTATTCTTTGACACATTCTCTTAATATCTTCATTATCCATCACCCGTATGCTATTTATTCTGAGCATATTTAGAAAAAAATTAGAAAATAGTCCCTTTACAATTCATTTGTTCAAAAACATATCCCTTTTGAAGAACTCAACATCTTTTTGACGTGACTGTTCCCAGCAATATTTTTCTTTGGGTGCCGAAAACTCCCACAGCAATGTAGTCAATAACCTGTTTGCCCAAGAGAAGCCTCCAGTATTCTGATATATTGTTTATTCACCTATTTTCTGGTTCTACGATGCCTTGATTTCCATCTGGAGATATGCTTAAAGATGGGAGCCTGCCCTTTTCCTTGCATTGCACTGTTCTGTACTGTGCTGAAGCATCATTCAATAGGTACTTAGTGAAATGCAGGCAAAGCAGGTGAGGCACCGTGCTCAGTCTTCCCCTGACTGCTGTACGATCTTGTCGATATGTTGCTCTACAGGCAAGGAGTATAAGACACCTACAGAAGACATGAGAAGGAGCAGCAGCAGTTTGTCTGTGCCAGATAAAAGACAAAAACTACTGCAGCAATACCCTTGTGCTGACTGAGTGGGAGCCAGGCTCAGGATTTAGCAGTGAGATTAAAAAACTGTACATTTCTGTCATTATTAAGTAAATTACTTTTAGTAATTTAGTAATTAGTTGCTAAACACATTATACAAGGACAGCATGGCATGATTCTTTCTTGCCTAACTGAAAACACTCGTACACATTTTGAGGCACCACTTCTAAACTGTCTCCTCAAATGAAAGATGGGGAGGCAGGCAGTTACCCTGCTGGGGAGTGTGGTGCTCAGCGGCACCCTGGCCCTGCGCTGAGGGAAGCACCCAGAGCAGGTGAGGCGAGAGTTGCTCGAGCGCCTGTCGCAGCCTGCGGCCCGTGCCCTGGGTCAGCCCGAGGTCAGGCAGGGCCCAGGGCCACCGGCCGCCTCACA
>VXBR01009869.1:356406-370435 GCA_013400215.1 Cisticola juncidis | reverse complement strand
CTCTGTTGGTGCCCGCCGCTCTGTTGGTGCCCGCAGTTCTGTTGGTGCCCATGGCTCTGTTGGTGCCCGCCGCTCTGTTGGTGCCCGCTGCTCTGTTGGTGCCCGGAGCTGGTGCTCAGACCTGCCCAGCCTGCTCCAAGAGCAGCAGCGCGTCCCGCGCTGGCAGCACTGCGCGTCCCTGCCGCCATCTCAGAGGCTCCTGGCCGCCGCCACTGTGCGGGGCAACTTTGTGTTCCTAGTGCCTGTCCTCATGCTCTCTTTCCCTTGCCCCGGCCCTTGCCCTGATCCTCATGCTCATCCACATGCAGGGCCCAGCGGCCCGCGGGTGCTCCCTGCTGCTGGTCACCCCCAGCAGGGCCGTGTGGTGGCACACGCTGCAGTGGGGAGTCAGGGGCTGGCTCTTCAGCAATCAGCAGCAGCAGTTGGCAGGCGGCAGCCGCCCCTCAGGGCAGCCCTGTGCTGCCACCACTGATGCCCCAGAGCTCAGTGAGAAGGTCAGGGCAGGCTGCACCATGCGGCTGCCTGCGGCAATCAGGCCTGGCTGAGGAGGTGGTGCTGGCACCTGAAGAGACTGGGACAAACTGGACGAGACGTGTGTTTCAAGCACGTTCCTACTGTGCTGTGTGCTGCCGGTTGGCTGGCGGAGCAGCGGAACAGAAAGTCCATGTTGGCATCTGGCATAGCAGCGGTTCCAATGGCAGGGGAGGTGAAGAGTCTGAGGCTCCAAAGGGGCAAGACAGAGTAGCTGGGGAATTGCCCTGCAAGTCCAGGATGGCAGCCTTAGAGCAATCATCTCTCCCATTGGCAGACCTCCAAGAGGCCCCAGCCCACTTGGGTTGGGACCTGACCCCACCCTGAGCCGCACTTTGGGGACCCTTCAGGAGTGCTGCATGGATAATTACATAAAAGGTTAAGTTATAGTTTGAAATTTGTCAGCATTATGTCAACAATAAATTCATAATATGGTTTAAATGAAGTCTCTTTTCTAGTTCAGGTAGACTCCTGTGTCTTGCTTTTTTTTTTTTTTAAAGACTAGAGTAGAAATCAGAAATAAACCTGTGGTATACAGGGAAAATTCATGTTAATATAGCTGCAATATTTATTCACTTATGTATAATCAATGTTTCTAGAACAAAGTGTTACAATCCTGTGTTTCACAACACACAGAGCTAGACCAAAACAGCAAACTCACCAGATGTTTTGTCAGCCCAGCATACCTTCACAGAACAGCTTTCCATTCTGCCAGCAGCAGCCACAGCTTTGGTTCCTTTTGTCACCCGACCAAAGCAACTCATCTCGGCAATTAACATTTGCTGATTAGTTTCAGTTACAAAATCATAGCTGAGATTTTGGCAGCCTGATCTGGAACAGATTTATTAACGATGACCAATTATGACCAGGTGGAATTTCTGACAGATTATTTTCTTTTTATTGTTGCTTGACAATATATGGGAAGTCTCCTATTAGATAAATGCAGTTAATGAGCTGACCCTGCCATCTGCTGTCATTCCTGCTGCTGCTTCCACGGTTTAGTGCCTGCTCAGAGTCTCCCAGGTCACTCCTTCTCCTTCAGCTCAGCATGGAATACAAATCTTTCTAATGAGCCCACACAGTGTTGAGGATTTGTCATTCATGCTGTGCCTGGTTCATGTAGTACAACTGCTGAAAGCTTCACTTACAAGATGGGCTGGTGTTTCTGTAAAAATAGCACTGAAACAGAAAAGGCTCACTGAGAGAATTTGCAAAGTCCACCAAGTTTCCCAGTTTTCAAGATAAGTAAGTGTAGAGTTGGTGAGAATGGTAAACAGCAATTTTGTCTTAAAATTGGACATTTTGACTGTTTCTGTGTACTTTACACAGAAAAAGCAGCTAGTTGCAGGTAAGACAATTGTGTGCAATACTGTGACAGCTAGTTATGATACTCAGTGTACCACAAGTACATCACTGCTGCAGCAATAAGGACACCAAAGAGAGGGCAGCATTCCATGGTGCCCATCCATGTTCACACCTCACCAGGCCTGAGGCACATACAGAAGCACACATCCCACAGAAAGATGGAACTCAGCCATTTTCTGGCTTTATGCATAGGGGTGAGGGGCCCGCAGTGAACTGAATGTTAGTCTTTGAAGGTTTCAGTTCAAGAACTTCCTAGAGAATATAGATGTTCTTCTCTGAACATGAACCACAGAATGGCCTGGGTTGGAAGGTACCATAATTGCCTGGTTCCAGCCTCCTCTGCTGTGAGCAGGGACACCTTCCACTAGATCACATTGCTCTAAGCCCCATCCAGCCTGGCCTTGAACACTTCCAGGGATGGGGCATTCACAACTTCCCTGAGCAACCTCAGTTGCCTTCCAGTGCCTCACCACCCTCACAGTTTCTTCCTGACATGTAATCTAAACTTATCTTTTTCAGCTGGAAGCCATTCCCCCTTGTCCATGACCATCTCTGGTGGTGCACTGACCAGTCTTTTTTGTCTTATTTCTGTTGTCCTATCCTGTCACAGGACTGAAGAAAAACAAAGAAAACAAAGACAACCACTTTCTTTGGGTACAATACAAATACCCTAATTCAAATCTACACAAACACCAGAGAAAACCATTTCCCAGCATTATCTCACACAGAGGGGAAAAACCCAGTAAAACATGTGGTGAAAATACAATACTTCTCAAAATGCAGCAAATATTTCACAAGTCAAAATTGATCTTTATGGCCTGAAAAACAATTTTCTCTTTTTCTCCCTACTTGCTCCCCTGCAGCTACTGTCTGCATGTTCAAAGTAGCAGGTTATGACTTGTTTTGATTTTGCTTGCTTATCATCATGCAGCTCAGGTTTTGCAGCTATAAAAAATCCACTGAATTACAGCTTCAGGGGGATTGACAAGATGTGCTTTAGTTCTGAGACAGAACTTGGAGGAGGAACTGTAGATACAGCAAAACTCTCCTTGGTAACATAAAAAGCCTCTGTCCAGTGTCCACAGTCTTCCTTTGCTGAACTTAATGGCCTGAGAAGAGTGCAGTAATATTTTGTTGCTTCAACTCCTAATACACAAGCTGAAAAAAAAGTTGAGTTTATTGATATGTTTGGTTCCTTGTAAAGTGTTTTGTGCTCACATTAGAAAGTTTTATTTTCTTCAGATGGGACCAAATTCATTAGGTACCAGCTGCCTTCACCCAACTCTTCTTGGACACATGCCATTTCTAAAACCTTGGTATGAATCTTCAGATTAATTTTACTGCGTGTTGTATCACATCCTTGGATTTACCACAGTGCTGTACTTATAAAGGTGAACTGAACATCTCAAAAAGAAGCCCAGAGATCAGACCACATCAGACTCTGCTCTGGCACACCTGCAGCAAGCCCTGCTCTCACAACACATGGCAAAAAGAGACTGGCGTGGGAGTTCAGATGGACACCTGGCTCTCCAGGGCACATTCAGAGTACAAGGGCAAGTCACTGCACTAATTACACCCCTGGAATGTAATGTGGTCTAAAGACTCAGAAAAATGATCTCTCAAATCAACTTAGGCTTGAAGTGTAGATTCAGCATTTCTTCCCTGCCCCTATCCATGCTCAGCAACCTTACAATAGAGCTTCCACTCCCCCTGTTGTGTGTCTACCTGGCATTACTTTCTCCATTAAAAGATCAGGAAACAAGGCAAAGGACTCTCATTTATAGGACATGCTGGGACTGAGCCTCACCCTTTAGCAAGGCCTGTCAGACATTACTTACATCCCACCTCTTGATTTTAGTAAATTAGTTTAGTCCCTGTTCTTGAGCTATTGCTCTCTCTGTGAACACAAACTCCTGTGGGAGTAGTTTTATGGGTTAACTTCCCCCTCGGCTTTTGTTCCCAAAGCCCTTGCTTATAGTCCCCCCCTGGGAAAAGTTGCTGTGCTGCATCCCCTTCAGGCTGTGCTTTTGAAATATTCCCCACAGGAAAGGCAGAAGTAGCTCCTCACTGATGGTCTTTCTTTTGAAAAGCAAGAGGAAGCACTTCAAGGGAGGTCAGTGAGGTCAACAAAAAACAGCAGCAAGAGCAGTCTCTCACAAATAAGCCAGAATGTAATGCAGAGTTCCTCTGCAGAATTTTCCAGAAGTAAAATAAATTGGAAACACAAGTGGATGTAGTTCCAATAGCAAATCAATGATGTAAAACATTTAAATATTTATCCAACATTTCAGCACCTTATGAGCTATCAGAGAAGCTATTTACTATGAAATTTTGACATTGATTTACTCCATACAATATTGAGGTGTAAACTGCAAAATGCACTGCATCAGTTACGCACTATGGGTTGAGAAAATAACTGTTTAGTAGAGAAATATTTGAATATTTTGTAGGGCTTTGCCATTTAGAAAATCTTTGCCTTTGCAACTCATGACAGTCTTCTCTATCCTCTGGCTAGCCATAGCAAAAGAGAAAAAACTCCACCCCAAGGCCTTTGTAAAATATAAACATCCTCTATTTTGTCAGGACTTCCAGCTTCCCTTTCACTCTCTTCAGCTCAACCAATAGTTGAGCTGGTATAACATCATGCTACAAAACAGCCTAAAAAAATACACTTGATGCTTCAGATTCAGGTAACATTTCAGTTTCTCCCACCATGTCTGCTGGCTGAGTAAAAAACACACTTGCATTAATTGCCAGGTCATCAAGGGTTTTGTCCAAGTTTTATTCGCACACCTGTTTGGGTTTTGTTTTGTTTTGTTTCGTTTTTGTTTGTTTTCCTCCAGCTGTTGACCATCTTCTCCCTTCTAACACAGTCTTCCTGGGATGAATATCAGTCAAGTGAAGAGGAGTTCTGAACTGTGTACAAGTTCTAACCTAGATAAGTTTGCCCAGCTGTGCCTGGAAGGCTCATGTCGTAGGCTGCATCCCCACTGAAGACTGACAGCCCTCAGCCTCTCAAAACAGACACATCAAGTTCCTTACTAAGCAAACATTTATTTTAAAAACTTTTTTTTTTTTTAACACATGTGGTATGCAGCTCTAAACCTTTCCTATGTCTTAAGGTTTGAATAGTTTATTTGTTTAATCCCCAATGGGTTTTTTTGTTAATGTTAGCCAAACTAATCATTCTAGTTTCTTCTATGAAGTATATGTCCAAAGCTTAATTAAAATGTCAGTGAGAAGGTAAAGACAAATTAATAGGAGAAGGGCTTTCTCACACAGAATCTAGTTCAAGGTCAGAATCTCAAGGGACCCAGTGACAACCATCCTTCTACAATATCCCCACCAGATGGGACTTTGCCCTTTGNTATATATATGTATGCTTCATCAGAAATTCCAGCAACCAGCAGAGTTCTGGAGAAAGATCTGAATCTGTCAGCACCTGGGTTCACTGAGACAGTGCTGCTAGATGCCTCACTGACCATAGCTACCTTCAAAACAAGACACTTTTCATGATTTATGCCTCAGGCACTGACTCCTGCCTACTGGTATGTTTTTGCTCCATCACTGCTCTTTTTGCAGGGGCTGTTGGACAATCAGTGAACAGGAAGAATGGTCAGGCAGGAGGGCAAGGTGCCACCTTCATACAGAAGATTTTCACTTAGCTATGCCCCATTCTGTGTGAGCAGGGCACACCTGCACTGCCCTGAAACCTTTCCTAAGAGAGGTAACTTCAGCGTTGTGCTTCTTTCAGGTCACAGCAATTGGCCTGACACAGCATCTGACCTGGGACACGTTCACTCACGCTATGGAGCTATTGTCTCATCATGAGAATCAGTCTGGACTGCATAATTTCAAAGACAGTCAGCCAAGCTTGAGGATGTTTCTCTGGCATCCCAGAGACACCAGCATCTCAAATATGGTATTTGAATACAAGATTATGTCATCTATTACACACACATTGGCTGACATTCAAGCCATTGAGAGGTAAGAGCAACTTGTTCCAATTTGTCTTCCTGTATGAACTTCTGAATTACTCACCATCATCCAGAAAGTGGTAAAATTATATTTATGACTACTACATAAAATTCAAACAAGACCTTTATTTACATTAGGTTTTCAAGCAGTGGGTGTTGCAACATACATAACAAAATTTCATACTACATTTTTTATAGGTAATCAGGTTGAAAAACTGATCTACAGAATCAATTTGTCAAAACTGGCTAAGCAGAAAATGTGTCAACTGGGCTTAAGAGTACTCTGCCAATTTTACAGCATTTTCTATCGTTCAGAGTGTTTCTGATGTCCTGGTTATAAAAACAGAATGTTCATGCAGGTTAATTTACAGTGAACTCTCTAGCAAATTTTACATTCTTCGCTTGTTCAGAAGAGCATGTCAATACTCTCCCCACCTCGTCTTACAAAGCAATTACGGGCCCAAATAGGGAGAAAACTCAATCAGATTTTTAACACACACACACGAAAAAAAAATGGATTTAGCAACACAAGGAGTCAGAATTTTCATTCTGTGGCTAACTGAATTAGAATCTCTCACTCTGTAGAAAACAAGTTGTACTGTAAAGATTAATCAAGTTCTTTTATTTCATACTAACATTATGCAGCAACCAATATGAGTGCTAGGTAAACAGAGATTTTGTGAAATGTTTTGCTGCAAAGCTGACCAGTAATGCACGCAAATGATAAAGTCATCAACTCTGTTTACTGCCAGAAATAAAATAAAAAAAGGCTTCAGGACTAAATAACACTGATTCATACTGTACACTGTGCTCAAGCACTAGTCAACAAAATCTATTAAACTGCAAGGGTGGAAAAAAATCAGAGCAGCTTTGTTACCTTACTTGTGACACCTCATTTAAATTTCAGGCATTACTTCCTTATATCAGCATAAATATGTAGCCTTCTACAGGTTTCATGATGTGGTTACAGACATAAAAATGTTATAGTAGAAAGCAAGAGCTAGTTCAAGGAATTTCAGACTTTGAAATCAGCAAGATACAAAGCTAAAATTCATTTGTTCCTTTTCAAGTTATCAATACTTTCACTAAAACATAAATATTTTAACATATATTATTTTTTTCTGACATTCAAAATTGTAAAGTCAATATGGCAGAATTATTGTTAAAAGCACATATTTACAAATATTCTTTTTTCCATACATAAAGTATTTGGCATAATTATAACAATCTTACTGCATACACAACTGTTTGCTTCTTTTTCACATAATGGTACACTCCTTATTAAAATTTACCAATTATGTACAAAAATACTTGAACATTTATTATAGAAAACTTCTATAACTACTGTCAACAGCTTGTAACTGCTGAAGGTTTAATTGAGAGAATATAAAAAAGTGGTCACTTTCTTCCAGTTAAACTATCAACAAATCAAACACAGCTAAGATCAACATGAGCTTCCCAACAAAAGAGGGAGAATATTTTTAACAATATGATTTAAAATCCAGTTCACACATCTGTTCCCAAGCACATTTAAACAGTCAATAAAAGAAGAGGATACAAAACATACATACAGAAGGTGCTTTTTTTTTCACTTCCCCTCCACATTCCTATGTCTTGGCATTAGCTTTCCAGAGCTCTTCAAATGCCAGTCACTAAAATACAACCTAAGGCCAAACACCATTCTCAACAATAAAGATGATGGTGATGAACTCAAGCGAAAAAAGCAAATCAAAAGCCTGGCTCCAATGGCACATACACATCCAAGGACCTGTCCAGAATTTCTGCTAGATTTTTACAAAATTATTAATGACCTTCACAATTAGCTTTTGAAATGTATGGATTGAAAACCAGCCATTTGTGTTTTTAAAAATTGGCTAATTTAGTGAATTGCCTTGATACTAGTCAGTACTAACTCTTGTACACAATTAAAATGAACAATTAATTTGTACCTATTTCATACACAGATTGTATTTTATGGTGAACTTTCAAGAACAGCAGGGAGCATTCATTAGAAAATGGCTAGCTTTAAAGAAACCTCCCAAACTAACAGCAACAACAAAAAAATACATTAACTGGAAGAATAAAAGTAAATTGCACCTCAAAAAGAAAAAGGATGTGTCAGGTACATACACTAATGGTACAAAGCCTTATTGAGATTCACCAGCATGGTGCTGTATGTTGGACAAAATACAGGTATTTTTTCCATCCTAAAAATAACATAAGACAAGCGTGTGTTTCAAAAATTCCAAACCACATTCTTACAACAGTCCTCTGCTCTATAACTCACATTTTATCTCAGTTTTGCCACATACATTTGAAATGACCACCCTCTTCATTAGACAAGAGAAACAACTTTCAGCCTACTTGCAGAAACATCCTAATCTACAGACTACTTTGTTAGAAAGCGTGCATTTATCTCTAGTAGTAAAGATCCAGTCAGTATATTCTGCATTTTGTAAGAAGCAGTCAGCTAACTCAGATGAAAGTTGGAGGGTTTTAGATTTTTTAAATAAAGCTGAAATACAAATAAAAGCATTTATCAGTATTCACCACCATGAAATTAAAAAAAAATATCCTCTCATTCATGCTTCCTATAATATCTGGCAACCTAAATTAGTAATTTCATTTCGAATGTGCAACATAATATTAATAAGTATTTTGAAATTACTCAAAAGAAAAGGTGGACAAAATATTAAAGTGCCTAACTAAATGAGTTTCACCATTTTTAAAAAATATTATTTCTTAACCAGTAAAGAATGTGTTGCAATTAAATACAAAAGCGGCTTCTCATAGCTGAGAGACCTTGCGGGGCAGAGGCCTGGGCCGGGGAACCTGCTCAGTCCTCCTGCTGCTGTTTTCCAGGTTGTTTGGCCGTGCCAGCTGAGGCTTGGGCGGCAGTGCCGGGGGGTCTGCGGTGGGCGGGATGGAGAGGCTGTGAGGTAGAGGCACGGGGCGTTTCAAAGTCCGCTCGTACACGCTGTAGGGTGGCGGGGTTTTGCTTTCTTTTCTCACAGGCTCCTCAGAAACGCTGTAGCTTGGGACAGTCACTGCTGGCTCGCTGCCTTGGCTCTCAAAGCCTGATGTTTCTGACGTGCTGCATCGGCTGAGCGAAGAGATGCCGCTGCTGTAACTCCCTGACAGCGCCGGGGAGTTGGATATGAGCCCCGAGGAATGATACTCCACTGGAGACGGTGTGAATGATTGCACAGACCCCTGCTCAAAAGAAAGAGCAGAAGAAGAATTGACCTGGCATATAGAAGGGAGAGTGTTTCTGTGCTCAGACTGAAAACAGTGCATGGAACTCTGAGCTTTGATAAACAGAAATGGTTGTGTCCCTGTTTAATCAAGACCTGGTAAGAAACTGATAAAAAGCTCATTTCAGTAGTGCCTGGGTACACCTTAGATAGTGGTCATGCCAGTGATTCATATAGCTGGAAATAAAACTGGTTTTAAATATTATCTTACTATCATAAAACCCTGGAAAAATCTGGAAGTCTTTAGAATGCACCCTTAGTTTTCCCAGCTGGAAGTGGAATGCATCACCGGGTGCATCACATACCTGGGAGTGTCCTGCCCCCTAACGCCAAAGACCAGCCACTGCTGCTACTGCAGGCTCTCATATCACAAATTCAGTTTCCAAAGCTTTTCCTCACAGCTTTTAGTGCATTGCTGTGCAGTGAAAAGTGCATTTACATCATGGCATCATTTCTGAGTGTACCACACAGCCATTGTTGAGGGGGAGCACAAAGCAGGTATCGAGGAAAGAGCCGCTGCTGGGTGCCAGCCCCCTCCTCTGCTGTTCCTGCTCCCACTGGGGGCAGCAGCAGAATGGCACGAGATGAAAGCAGCACCACCCTTCCTCTCCCCCATCCCCCAGGTGTTCCTTAGACATACAAACACAACACACCACGTGTGCCTCGGGGACAAGGGCTATATGGAGGGCACAGGTGGCCAGAGGCTGCACCAGTAGCCTCACAGGTCAGTGAGGGATGGTGAGGGACCAGGAGCTGAGGGCCCAAGCAGCAACAACAGTGCTGATGACTAACAAAAGGCATTGACAATAAAGACCTACCTAAAACCATTGAGCAGTTCTATTCCAGTGAAGCAACTTCAACTGAAAACTATAAAAGATTAGCCCATGCTTTCCAAGTTAATTTTTTTTTTCAAAATATTTAATTATGACTGGAGTCATCTAAGATAATCCTGATTTATTGGTCTCAAGCCTCAGGCTAAAAAAGGGATGGAAAATCAAAATAAAGACAAATTTGTCACTCCTGTTCTTGTTAGACTGGTTGATGCTCGGTTGTTCAGCTTGAGGTGCGAGTGTGAGCCATGCAACAAAGGATGGGTGTGGAGGAGGAGAAGAGAGGCAGGGGTGTACAGAGCTGGCTGCACTGACTTTATGCTGTTGAGACAATTTTAGTTATTCATCTAGGACTGGATCCAGAGAGCACTGAAATCAATGAAGAAAAAAAAAATCTTCATTTACATCAGTCGGTTTTGTACTAGGATGGCTTTCTCTGGTAGCACACTGTTAGAAGAAAGGCTAAAATCTGAGCCTTATATATGACTGTAGAAAAGTAAAGTGAGTTTTATTTAAAGCTCAACACCTGGTGAAGCATTTCAGACTTTCTCAAGAACCTGTTTAATTACTTGTTTCATGTTCCATTCCTATGTGAGGAGGCTGCAACTTCACTCCTATTCCTATAAACATCCAGGGTCAAGGTTTTCTGATAAATTATGTATTTGGCTCCAATTCCAAGAACACTCAGACACTTGGATTAAGTGACCATATATAATATTTAGGACTTTTGCTTTTGTCATTCAGAACAACAGCAAAAGCCTGCATGGGTAACCACTTGGTTCTGGTAAAAGTGTAAACTACCTTTTACCAGTAGCAAGTATCAGTCTCAACACCAGAACAGTCTGGAAATTCATGGATGCTCAAACTGAGATCCAACAGTTCTCAGAAGTATTTTGGGCCAGCATTCCTCTTCCAAGCAGCAATACAGACTTTGTAAAATGCTTAAATTCTGTTTGGACCTATAGAAGAAGAGGGTTAGGACAAGCTTCAGCATCCCTAAGAATCATTAGTACTGTGTCCATTCAGGATGAAAAGGAAGGGGCACTCATCTTTGGGCAAGACCATACTGTTCTAAAGAGCTTCCTAGTAAGTAATTAGGGCAAAACTATGGATTGGTGCCCACTTCAGCAGAATGGTAACAGGACTGTGGGGCTAGTAGAATTGCTTTGTCATGAATTTGGACCACTGTAAAGACACAAGTGGAAATGTTACAGGCTTATGGGAAGGCAAACAGGACAATGAGTGTGGACTTGTAATTAGGGATCTCAAGGCAAAAGGAAATACTTTGGGGTGCTGTTTTCTTCCTCAGGCAATGTGAATCTCTGTAGTATTAATTAGGCATTGGGTTATTGAGGGTACTTTGGCAGGGCTGCATCCCTCTGTCCTTCCCTCTGAGTGCCTGAAGCACCAGTCATGCTCCTTTCTATTTGCTCTCCTTCCATGTTGTTGCCATTTGTACCTGCAGAATTATCTCTGCTTCAACAGGGTGGCAGAGGCTATCCCCAATACCAATGTCATGCATTCTGCCAGCACCAGGGTTGCCTGGAATAAGCAGGCTGCATGTTTGTGTGTTCCAGTGCTGTGGAAAACACAGATTTCTCAGTCAAGTCTTCCAGAAAAAAAGCTTGTACCAATAGGAGGATACCAACACATGCAAATATCTTGAAATAGAAATGAAACCTGCTCAGTTTAGCCTGGATCTCAAATTACTTTGGATATTTAACTCCCAGCGGAGAACCAGTGCTTATTCACAGCCTAAGCCTAATGTTTCCTACCGGCAGGTGTCAAACTACTTGCAACTTCTTGCAACCTCCCTTGATCATCCTGCAGAGAAAAATGAGTATTAAAATGATTGAAGCAGGGAATACTCTCTAATGGACTCTCTAATCTAACAGCTCCCAATAATGGAAGAATAAGATGAATGGGTTGCACAACAGGTTGTCCTGGCACCTCCCCTTCTTCCACGCTGGACACAGAATACTTTTTTTGTATAGGTATATTGTAGGAAAAAGTATCCCAAATAATGTACATTAAATACATACCATCTACCCCACAACATACAGAACAATTCACTGCAACAGGACAGTACCTTCATGGGTGATCTTCCAGCAGGAGAAGGGGAAACGGAGGCTATGTGTCTTGCTGGTGATGCTGTAAAGTTAGAAAGATTTGAATGCTTTCACTTGTAGCATTACAATTTTCACTAAGAAATCTTTCCAAGTGAATAGGAGATCATTTGATACATAAACATTACCTCTAGTTCCCCTTGGCTGATGGCTGTAAATAGTTTTAGAGATTTTGTTTATTTTGCTTTGTTCTCTGGATTATCTTGCAGTACAACTAAGTATAAAAAAACTTCTGCATCTGCCTTTTCTGACAAATTTTATATCACTGTAAATTGATTTATAATCTATCAAATGATAAGTTAAAAAATGAGTCATTATAACAACCTTTCCCTTTTTGTTCTTAAGAAATATATTATGTATTTGTAAGTCAAATAATGAAA
This sequence comes from Cisticola juncidis, assembly GCA_013400215.1. NCBI lineage: Eukaryota > Metazoa > Chordata > Aves > Passeriformes > Cisticolidae > Cisticola > Cisticola juncidis. Next base: position 357,972 of record VXBR01009869.1, on the reverse strand, counting down.
ATTAAAATACATAATATATTTATATCATACATTTACCTCCAAATACACTAGAAACATGCCTGGACAAACTCAGAAGCGTAAGTGTAATACACAAAAAGTTCAGTCACTCCCTTGATAACAATTATATTTATAGTATCACTTGAGCAGCCTTTCCTTTAAATAGAAATTAATCTTCTGAAAGGCAAAATGGTTATAGTAACAGAACTCATGTACTTTCATGATTGCTGTGCATTTTCTGGCCAGTAAGATTCTTCATGGTTAATGATCATTTCTGATTGCTAACCTCCAATCATCATAAAATCAAAAGACTAAATTTGATTGTTCTTCCTCGTACTAGCATGAACAGTCTGAAACTGCTCATTCATTCGTGAAGGGGCAGAGCACTGGAAATCGCAGAGAACATTAGCAAGATGAAAATACCTGCAAAGGCAAGTTCTACAGCCTTTCAAGTAAGAAATCAAATAATAAGTTAACCCACCCAAGAAGTTAAACATCAAACAGAGTGGAAAAAATGTAAGCCCTCAAGTACTGGAACTTTACCTGAGATGTCATTAACTCACCAGTCTGTGCAGGTCTTGGTGGTACAGGAGGAGATATAAGCTTTCCACTTTCTGATGTGTTTCTGGCTTCCTTCCCACTGTCCAGGCTCCAGCTGCTGGGGGTGGTGTTTACAGCTGGAAGAGAATGAAGAAACCGTCAGAGGCTTCCAGTTCTCTGACTCGCTTTTATCCATGAGGGCAAAACCACACAGAACACAAGTACCTAGCGACTCAGTAAGCATGCCTGACAAGCTCTCCTGATCACATCTGCACCTGCAAAGCTGATGGATGCACCTGGCCCTCAGGTCCATTTGTGACCAGCAGTGGTGGCCACCAACAAGCAGCAGCAGCTGCGATTGCACTCTGGTGCACCGCAAATCCAGCCACAAAGGGAGATAAGCTTGAAAACTGTTAATATAATCAGTTTAATCTTTGCACCAGACTCCTATTTAGAGGTTTCCAAGCAGAGGGGAACAGACTATTCATAAACTGTTCCCATTAACTCATTTTATCTACAGAAGAGAGTAGAGAAAGGGACTTGCCAAATTCCTATTGACCTCGCTCATAAAGCTTTCTGTGCTAACATTCTTGTGTTGCCTGCATAGACTACAAATTTGGAATTGAAAGGTGGAAGGAAGGGCACAAAATGTAGGGAGTAAAGATTAGAAGAAATTAAAAGTGTCTAACAGGAAAAATATCAAATTAAGAAATTATTATGGACTGAGAATATTTCTGTACGCTTTTTATATCTCTGCCCAAGGATCTCTGCTTGATCATGTAAATTGACTATCACCGTGACATGCATAAAAGTGGCTGTTTTCTTTGTCTGTTACCCTGATCAGATTCTATGACTTTAACTGAATGATCCCGTAAGGTCCTTGATTCCAATAGCTTCCTTGACAGAACTGGATTATCTCATGTCATCGAGAAGTCACCAATATTGAAAAGAAGGACAGGGCATTTAACATGGGCAGGAAAACTCATTGGAAAAATACAACTTTCATTACACTTTCTAAAAAAAAAAAAA